>JARFYF010000063.1:104912086-104922500 GCA_030265395.1 Rhina ancylostomus
TAAGCACTTAAAGGCAGATTTTTTTTAAAAGAGGCGAAGGTTCAGGATGGTGAAAGGTGTTGAATGGTATTGGCACTAGACAGACACTGCGCATGGGCACTGGCAGACAGGTGCGCTGTGTCTAAAAGGCAGGTGCAGCTTCGTCTTACAAGGGCTCAGCAGTGTCTAGTTTATAACGAGCCTGCGATCAGATCCTCATGAAAATCACGATATATCAAATTGAACGCCGTCCCGCCCTCCAGAGAGTAAGCAATTTTTTTCCAAAATAAAAAGGTATCGCCCATTGCTGGTAACGTATTTTAAAAAAATTATAACATGGAACATTATACAATCCGCAAACACTTGTTTTCCGATCGCTTGATAAAAGTGTCCTTTAAAAGGAATGAAATAATCTGAGAATTGTGCGCGATACAGAAGTCCAATCTAACCGTAGCATCCCAGAGACGTGTTTTGTCTTTCCAACTGCTGCAAATCCTCATTAAAACTTTAGGAAAATTGCTGCTTAGAATTAATTTGAAGTATCAATTTATTTCTCTAGAAATAATTCAAATGGATAACTGAGCTGTAACAGCATTGATCTTGATAACATCTTCCTTTAACATCCATTAGTCTCCATGAAGTTTAATTTCCCGCAGTGCTCCGCTGTTTCAATTATACGTAAATAACATTTAAATGTTCCATAATTATAGATCCTGTACATATCAGCAAAAACAATCGAATAGTTAACTTGCCATACCTAGGGAACCTACATTTATAGTGGGTTCAATAAAGTTTTAAAGTCAAACAAAACATCTGTGATTATTCAAGTTATTTTTTTCTCAAGCACAGAAACAGAATTCCATACACAGTATACTTGATGAGATACCCTGCACTTTTGCAGGTGTGTAGACTGTTGTGTAATGGGTTCCTCTGTCTAGAGGAAAACTAAATGGACAACTCGCCTCCAAAGATTCAGCTTAAGTGACTTTTAATTAATGTTGGGAGAGAGGGAGACAGAAAAGTCTTGACAATTATTCGATGGATAAAAGATCAAGTTATTAACTTGTGTGTATCTCGTACTTTATGATATGGGAATATTTTTATAATTGGGAGTGTTTTAATAGTTTAATGCACAGATATATTTTCAGAAATTGAAAATGAGACCTGTTAGAATCAAAAACATTGTTGCTTTAAGACTGCTGTCTTTCCAAGCACAGTTTTGTTAATCAATTTAGAGCCAACAACATCCACTTAAACCAGTTTCTCCATTCTTCCCTTTTCCATTCCTTCTCCACTTCTGACCAGAAGGCTAAACAACAACTGCTGTCCTTATTGTAATTGCAGTTTTAAAAAACAATTGAATTAATACAAACGCTAAATCTGTAGGTGAATAAGCATGTACAGGAATATTGCCCTTACTGCAGGCAACCAGGCACCTTATTCTCAAGGAAAACAACTGTTAAGAATGTGGTCTTCCAGTTGATTATGAGCTAAAGACAGTGCATCCATTTTCATTGTCTATCAAGACAATAATTAGAAGTCATTCATGTTTAAATGCATCTAACACAACCAGTTTATCATTTCCCTCCACCCCACGCACTAATATGCAGCATGAATAGACTTCTGTTTTTTTAAATATAAATAATTAACAAATATCATCAAATTACATATCTATCATAATCTGTGGAACATATTTGAATGTGAGGTTTAAAATGATCTTTAATTAGTAAAGGACTTTTTAGGGCATGCAGAGAATCTGAACATCTAATTTGAAGTGTTTTTACAGTTATGAGCTTTAAAGTTAAGTCTCAAAATCTGTTCCAAACAGTGTAGAAATTAACAATATTGCTGTTACAACTTTGAAAGTGTGCTTAGCTCTCTTAAATATTTACACCTTCAGTAGTCACCATCTTGCATCAGATTAACCAGGAGGATTCTGATAATTATTATCCTAAGTATTATATTTTGTTCCAGTTTTATTAGTTATGAATAACACATTCAGTGGACTAACACATTGCAAACCTAAATATCAAATCACTCCAGAGGTAAGCAGGCTGATTTTTTAAAATCTTTATGAACTAATAACAAATCTGCAGTTTGGAAGTTGCTTGGCTAAGCTTGTTTCTGTAAAGATAGTCACTCACAGCTGTGGTGTTGTGGAATATGTGGATGTTTTTACAGGTGAGTTGAAAGGGACGGGAGGAATTCCAAAATGTCTGCATGCTGCCTTTGGCAAGAGTCATGCTATTGTGGAGATGGTTGTTGTTCAGTTGATGTAAAAGTTTCACATAGGGTAAATCTAGCATGAAAAATATTTTGTGATTTGCTGTTTATGTAAGTTAAAACTTAAACCCTACATTCAATAGGTCTAACACATGTAACTTCCATGGAATTAGGTCTGTGTTAGTTAATCAGGCACGGATCACATCTAAGTTGCCTTCATGTGAGAAATGAGACAAACATTAGCTGCATTTGTGATCTTGGGAAATTGGGAGTTCTGACATAAAAGAAAATACATTCCCTTCCTTTCCCACACTTATGCCTGATGTTTTCTTGCTTTGTTACCAACTTCTAATGTGATTTTTGAGGCTATAAAGGAATTCTCACATATAGCATCTGAACCTCTCCTCAGTAAATTCCATATAACAAAATTTCCTTTTGATTAGTACTATTCATTATTGTATACAAAATTTTTAACCAATGACATTTGATTAGTTAAATATTACCATAACATTTGGAAAAATGATGTAAATATTTAGTGGCGCCATTCTCAATGGTTTTATTTTGTACAATCTGTAACAGGAGCCAATTTTTTACAACCATAGCATTAGATGGGTTTAAAAAAGAATAAACAGATTCTAAATTACCTTTTTTCCAGCAATTACCTATATATAGGTTTAAAAAAGAATAAACGGATAGCTCAAACCTATATTTAGGTTTGCTCTGCTGTCTTTCATTTTGTGCAGTCAGTAATGTCATATCTTGTGGCATTCTTGGAATGAAGTGCAGAAGAAATGGATGTAATTTAGGAAGTTCATTAGCTAACAGTGCATAGAACAAAATTGACACAGTTAAATCAAAACAATTTACACACAAAATTGTCTGCATGGCTTTTTCAGTAAATTATATTAAGTTGTGGTAATGAAAAATAGAAATACATAAACACTAGTCTTTTATAATGATACTGATTTGTTTTTGATTTTATCATCGGACTTTTAGGTCTGATTTAATCAAAATGTTTATCCATTTTGGTTACTTTTCCCCCTTAAGGTAAATAATATTTAATGTTTTTGTTCAGGTGAATAATATTACTGATGCTCAAGCAGCTTTGCTTTTTTTAAAATCTTAATCTATCCCAAACCCTTGGAACATAAATATTATTAAATGAAACATTTCATTTCAAACCAAGTGCATAATGAACCATGATAAATGTAATGTCCCATAAACCCTACTACCAACACATTCCTATTTTGTACAGAATTGAGGTCAGGAAATTTGGAGAAAATTTAAGAAAATGATTCATCGGTCCTTTTGTTCTATTGGCTAGGGTCCCGGGATTCTCGAGCTGTGCCCAGCTGACAAGCCTTTGAAGATGGCACAATAACAGTCCAGTGATGCCTGACCATGACAGCATAGCCCTTTTAACCAGACATACTAAAAGACGAAGAGTCGATATTGGAGTGAAGAGAACTGTAGGGACATCTACAGTGTTAACTAAAGCAAAAGGGAAGCTATTCAGTGCCATGAATCCCCAAGGTTCAGATCAGGACATTGAATGTTCAGTGGTTCAACATACGGATGGGGACAAATCAAATGTGCTCCGCAAGCTGTTGAAGAGAGCAAACTCGTATGAAGATGCCATGATGCCTTTTCCTGGAGCTACCATAATTTCACAGCTGCTGAAAAACAATGCAACCAAGAATGGAAGCACAGAGCTCAATTTGCAAACCAGTGGTCTCTCTAGCACAGGCTCCGAGGCAAACCAGGAGGATGCCTGCAGCAATTCTTCAAGGGAAAGTGCTCAAGAATGCGTGTCACCATTTAGTAGACCTAACATGAGCCAATTTGATGTAGATCGGCTTTGTGACGAACATTTGCGGGCCAAACGTGCACGAGTCGAAAATATAATTCGAGGCATGAGTCATTCACCAAATGTGGCATTGCGGGGTGGAGAGAACGATCGAGATGGGGTACAGCAGCCTGTAAGTCCCAGAGAAAGTTATAGGGAAAACAAACGTAAGCAGAAGCTTCCTCAACAGCAGCAACAGAGTTTTCAGCAACTGGTTACAGCCCGGAAGGAGCAAAAGAGAGAAGAACGGCGGCAATTGAAGCAACAACTGGAAGACATGCAGAAGCAACTGCGCCAGCTCCAGGAAAAGTTCTACCAAATATATGACAGCACAGATTCTGAGAATGATGAAGATGGTAATCTGTCTGAAGACAGCATGCAATCAGAAACTGCTGATACCAGAGCACATGACAGGTCTGACAATGAGATATCAGAGTTAGATCCAGGACACTTCCTTGATCGCGCTCGTGCTCTTATTAGGGAACAGGAAATGGCAGCAGAAAATGAAAAACTGAAGAGAGATGGCCATTCAAGGAAAAGTCAGGGCCTGACTACCTTGCACGCTGAAGGGAAACAACTAGCTGAGACACTTAAACAGGAACTCAATTCCACCATGTCACAAGTAGTGGACTCTGTAGTCAAAATGTTCTCTAAATCCTCCCACCAGCTTCCTCAGGTCTTCCCCCCTATCCAGATTCCACAGGCAAGATTTGCCATGAATGGAGAAAACCACAACTTCCATACGACAAATCAACGACTTCAATGCTTTGGCGACGTTATCATTTCTAACCCGTTGAATACCTTTGCCAATATGCATGTGTCTAATTCCTCAGACCAGACAGAAGCACTGCCTCTGGTAGTACGCAAAAACTCATCAGAGCAATCTGCCTCCACCCCCTCTATGGGAGGCCACCACACTTCTCATCACCAGTCCCCACTCTCAGCTGCAGCAGGATTTTCATCCCCTGCTTTTCGCCATCCACTGCCTCTTCCTCTCATGGCCTATTCCTTTCAGAGCTCAATAGGTAATGCCTCCAGCACAGTATCTGGAAAAGACAGGTCATCTCCTGAGTCTTTGGACTTGACTAGGGAAACTGCCTGTCTGCGGACCAAAGTGTCATCGCACCACATGAACCATCGTCCGTGCTCACCAATCCATCCATCCAGCACAGCTGAAGGTCTCTCTTTGTCTCTCATTAAATCTGAGTGTAGTGACTTGCAAGATATGGCAGACATTTCGCCATATTCTGGAAATACAATATCCTTTTCTGATTATTCTTTAGTGTCTAAAATAGGTACATGCATCTAGAAAGAATTCCAAGTTTTCACCCGTATAGTCCCCTTGGTATTTCATTAGAATTTTGAGTTGAACTTTAAGGGGTCCAGGCATTAATTTTATTTACCCTCATTACCTGTTTTTGGATAACCCAGACAACTGAAGATGCAACAAGTGCATCACCCCCACCCTCTAATGTTCTGCAAGTTCAGTGCAGCTGCCTGCTATGCATGATTAACCTCTGTTCAGCTGTACACAGAAATCTTTTGTCCTTGTATATACAAAGCAAATGATTTTAAAAGCTTGTGAGCACAATCAGAGTGGGCTCAGCTAAACCAAACTTCTTTCACAAAATTTACTGTACTTTTTCCATATTTTAGTTAAACAGTTTTCAAAAATATTTTGTGAACTATCAAATGGTGTATCAGTTGCAAATTGTCCTTTTTCAGAGTGCTATTTCTCTGTACAGCTTTTGCTTTTGTTTTATCCTATCATTTTGTTGAAGTAATAGAGCTTCTATTTTTATTCTTAAAAGATTTGTTGACAGGAGTCAGTAACATACGGCACCATTTATTGTTGCTTAGCAGCACTCTGTGGTGTTTTGTGATTTTAATGGCCAGTTACATATTTCACAGGTAACGAAAATGCACTTTTAAAATTGCAGTTATGAATTTATTACCTTGCATTGACAGTTACATTGAAAATTCATATTGCCAGTCCTTTAATGTGACCATCCCTATTCACAAATGACTATGTTGCAGGAATCTTGATGTATTTTGCTTAACTAATATAGAAGATGCTGAGCATCATTTCAGTCCCATAGTAATAATTGATGGTCCTCAAAGAAAAATGACACCACTTTTACTAAGTGTACTATTTTGTACTTGTTGAAAAGGAACAAATATGATTGTATTAAAGATGCATTATGTGCAACTGTGTACAGTTGTATTTCAGTAATATTAGCTTTGATTGTGAATATATTCTTCAGAATTATGAATAAGACCATATTAATTGGACACAAGTTCCATTGCCAACCAACCCAGCCCCTAAAGATAAAGGAAACAGTTGAATGGCTGTTCTCAAGATTCCAGCCTTGATCCTCCATGTCACGAACTTCCTTTGCATCTTGAGAAAATAGCCTTGTAGAATACAAAAACATTTTGCATTCTGCAAATTAGAGCAGAGCTAAAGCATTACGCAAGGCTAACATGTGTACAGTCGTTCTCCATGGGTCTAACATAAAATATGATGACATGCAGAGTTATAAACTAAAACAGCAATAAATGGGGATGGACAGAATTGAACTACAATCAAGTTCTAATGCTGTTCAGTAATTTGTCTAGTGCCAATATATTTAATTGAGAGTAATCTGATAACTAAGATTACATTATATATGACATGAAATAATGCAGAAGGCGATAACAGTAACAAACTGGAATTTAGGAATTCAAGTTCTGCAATTACCAGTTCAATCGCAAATTTTGTAATTCCTATTTTTTGGTAGTAAGAGCAAATAGTAGACGTACAGTAATATTTATAAAGCAAATGCAGCTGATTTTTAAAAAAATGTTATTATCTGATTAAAGCATGATTTTAAAGTCTTCTCAAGCTGCATTGGAAACGGTAGTTAATGTTCCAGTTACACTGCTGCAGTCTTTGATCCAATTGTACAATTTTATATCGTACCACACTGGCATAACTCATCTGCATCTCAGGTAATTCTACATATTTGCCTTGTAAAAACTCTGTATGCAGACTACACACAAACTCATGTGGTGTTTGAATACTGCTTTAGGTTCAGCAGCAGTGCAGTATTTCTCTGATCTTTTATTTTCCTGAGCAGATGTCTTTCATTAATTTATGGATTTATCATCTTTTCTTTTTCTTTTACACCTGGCAGCTGGCTCAAGTTTCAGCAGTTATTGTCTATTTTGCATGACATGTAGAATTGAATGTCATCTGTCTTAACAAAGCTGAAGCTAAAAGAATGAGGTGAGCCACATGAGCTGCTGGGACAGAGCTGTACGTTTTCTTACCTCCTTAATATTTATTTGTGCTCATTTCTTCTGGCCTTGAATGGGTTGTGCTCGCATTCTGTGCAGCTGTATGTTTACAAAATCTATTCCAACATGAGTCATTGTGCGTGTGTAAGTATCCTAGAAACAGCTAGAGCTTTCTTGGGAGAACAGTTGCTTTCAGCATAAGCACTTAAAAGGGAAAATGGTTAGTTCTGCTTTACATTATTTTGAGAAGCAATTTGATGTACCATGAATTTCAGCTGTTTTTTGTAGTTCATGTTAGAAATAAGTTGTGCAAAGTAGCAGTTACCGAACATTGTTTAAAAACAAGCATCTCATTAATACAATGCATTTATTAATAATTTTGTATTAAGAACTTCTGATAAAAGATGCTGTGATTGAATTTTCAGTTTGCTTTTAGCATTATGATTAGACAAATGTGTAGTAACATTTAAAGAATGAACCCATAAATTCGCTTTTGTTTATAAATCTATTTTTTTTCTGATAGGTAAGCGTTTAAAACAAAAAGTGCTGCTTAGATTCCAGAATCTGCAAACGGCAAAGCAAGTTAAAACTAAATAATGTATCAGTGGCAGTTATGATGCCCATTCTTTGCTTTGTATCATTTACCTTTTTTTTTCTTGCTTTCTCCATCCTTTCCTAAATATAATGATTCATTCTGAGGCACAGTTCCATGAACACTGATAGTTCTATAGAAAATGGCTATCCTCCTTGAACAAGTTTAAGTCGAGTGCACAGGCATGTTACTCCGTGATCACTGCAGAACCCTATTCTGTCTGCAGTGATCGAGCAGGAAATTTGCTTGATTTTGTTTTCACTCTTTTCTTGGAGCACTGGTGGTATTTCAGCTGCAAACATAACTAAAACTGGATAATTTCAGGAGTGGCTCGGGATTAAATTTGGAGTCTAAATGGATGGCTCAATACCACATTGGAGTGCATTTGCTAGCTCAATTATTGGGAGCTCCCTCTTTTGGCATTATTTGTCAAATTGAGATTTGCAAGGTAATTTCTATTTTTAAAAAAAAGATGTACACAGGGTCCTACATTGATGTAGCTCTTTAATGTTGGTGTTAATGCTTTATATTGTGGTGCAAAGTCTTCATGTAAATTTCTGCTGCAATATTCTGTAGAGCATAAGATATAAATTATGATGTAATCTATATTTCAGAAGATGAACTCAAAGTATGTCTAGAATGAAACAAGCTAGAATTGAATGATTTATCTCTACACCAGATTTAATTAAAATATGTATTTTTGAAAACAGTTGTATGAGGATATTAAAAGTATGGAATAAGTCAATGTTATTAAAGGGTGATTATAATTAGAGCTATTTGATTTATTAGTGCAAGGTTGAATACATTTATACTTTTTTAACTGCCTCTTTCCTCAAATTGGAATACATTTTAAAGTGTAAAGTTTTAAGTGATTGCAGAAACGTTTTGCACTACATGGTGATTGGGTACATCTATCAAGGATCAGCATTCCCGAGAAAAGCAGTTTTAAAACTGATGTTTCCTAGCTCTAACTTTTAGCAAGCAAAGCTCAATGCTGGTTGACACAAAAAATGAAAGCCCAATATTTGTTAACATTGTCTTTTAAATGGTGCTGTTCTTCTGATATTTTTGTGAAGGAAGTCCAACAATAAAACTAAAAGATTATAATTTAAGCATACCATCAGATGTCATGAGTGGATGTATTGTAGCATGAGGATGTTGCCCTGAGGCAAAGGTGCACCCCTTTGCTGAATGACTTTTGAAGAAGTTGTAAGGGGTTTGTACAGAAATGGTAAAGCGTGCATTTTTTTTTGGAATTCACAAAAAGACAGGTTCTAATGGTCCTTGGCCACTGCAGTCAATACAAAAACGCTTCTTCCCATTAAGATCACAGTGACAAACAGAGAGAATAACTTTTTCTTACAATAAAAATCAGCATGCTGATCCACTTGCTCGAAGTGGCTAAGAAAGATAAAACTTAAAGGATTAAAAATTAATTTGACCTTTCCTATTTTGTCAAATATAAATGTAGACAAGAGACTGCAGATGCTGGAATTTGGAACAACATGCATAAATAATTGTACTTATTTAATAATATTTAAATACTTGATTGTTTTATTTAAAACTATTCCTCAAAACAGTAATATTGGAGATATGTTTCTGCTATTAAAGCTCAAAGGAGACCTATCAGCTGTTCCAACAAATCATGCACAAATTGAACCATGACAAACTTTTCAAAATGAGTTATTTTGCTTGCTCGGCTTTCATTTTTGCTACAAATGTGTGACCCATTAAATAGAATAGCAAATAGAGTTCATATAATCTCCAATAAAACTTTCAAGTTCATTCAGTTATTTTGTTCTTTCAACAGTTAATTTCTTCCTTTGAAGATTTACATTCTTAATCATCATAAACCAGCCTGCACCCCATTGGGCTGTAAAGAAGAACGGGTCTGCTATAAACAACGTTTTCTGTTGTCAGTTGGATAGTTGTCAATTGTTTTAAAAATTCTGGGAGTTGAAGGTGCAGAAACACATAGTTTGCACGTTCCCTTGTTTGGTTCCTTCTGAGAATGAAAGCATTCTTGGGGCCCAAGAACACAATCCATATTCTTCTCAGAGGTGTGTAGTTATTTGGCATAATTAGAGATGACAACCTGAGGTATAGATAAATTAATTGCATTATTGAGATTTTTAAAAAATTAATCTTAAAAACCTAGGTTGGGTGGGGGGGGGGGTCAGTTTTGCAGGAATTTTACAAACATGATATCAGAACTGGTAAGTGGGAGCATCAATGGTATTGGAAGGCTAAGGATAGTGGGAATGATATCCACTGTAAAAATTACTTGGGGGCTGAAGCAACAGGTCAAGGACAGGGCAAGGAGGCTCAAAAATTCCTAGTGGGGTTTGCGCAAACACACTTTCTCCACCTTTCCCCATAGGATTCCACAGGGGTAGCATGGTAGCGTAGCAGTTAGCGCAATGCTATTACAGCGCCAGCGATCGGGGTTCGATCCCTGTTGCTGTCTGTAAGGAGTTTGTATGTTCTCCTATGTC
>JARFYF010000063.1:104993065-105015492 GCA_030265395.1 Rhina ancylostomus
TTTAGGAGTCTTCAGTAAAAAGAAATCAATTTTTACTGTTTATCATTTTCCTAAAGAAAAATATATGAAACAAGAACCTTTTGATATACTCAGCTGTTCTGTAAAAGAGTTGTAATCCTTGATGAGTAACCTTTTTTTTCTAAGAATGGCAGCTGTGCATGCAAATAGCTGTCTAGATATAGTTAACAGTCAAATTCAGGGAAATCTTGCATTTGTAAGAAGTCCCTTATTTTGTCAGGCAGCACATAAGCTTATTATGGTTGGAACAAAGCAGAACTTTGAAACTCTGGATTTAAAGGCCGATTTTGCTGCTTTATGCGCTCACTACCTACAATTTTTGTACCCATTAAAGTTAATAGGAGACACTGCAGGCTGGTAGGCATCCAAGCAGAAAGCCCCAGCTTCTATGCCACCAACATTTCACAAAGCACATGGCCATCGTTTTACACTGCTCCTTAACGCAAGGCAGATTGAAATATTATAAATGAGGATTTGCATGTGTCTCATGTGTTGTTGCACACTAGAGCAGCATGCTGATAATCCACTTTATTATACCCTATCATAACCTATGCTATCATTAAGATTTTCAGAAGGAAGAACTTGGATCATTTATGCATCTCTCTGTATTTATCGAGTTGCATATATGTATCAAGCTTGTTGGGTATTTCTTATTAATGAAGATAATTCCAGTGGATTAAGACCTGATGGCCTGCATTCAAGGGCCTTAAAGGAAGTGGCTGCAGAGATAGTGAATGCATTGTACATAATCTACCAAAATTCTCTGGAATTTGGAGAGGTCCCAGAGAATTGGAAAATCCCTAATATAACTCCATTATTCAAGAAGTTGGGAGGCAGAGAGTAGAAAACTATAGCCCAGTTAGCCAAGCATCAGTTATTGGGATAACACAGGAATCCATTCTTAAGGAGATAATAGCAGAACATTTAGAAAATTATAAATTAATCAGGCAGTGTCAACATAATACTATGAAAAGGAAATTGCGTTTGACAAATCTGCTAGCATTTTTTTGAGAATGTAATAAACAGGATGAATAAAGGAGAATCGGTAGATGTAGTATATTTGGATTTTTGATAATGTGCTGTGTTACAGGTTATTCCAGAAGATAAGAGCAGATGGACTTTGTGGATAGAATCGATAGGAGAGTGGGTAACTAACAGAAAACAGAGTTGGGATGAATGGGTCATTGCAATCATTATCTACTGGGGATCAGTGCTGGAGCTGCAACTATTTATACTCTGTATCAGTGACTTTGATGAGGGAACCAGGTGTACTGTAGCCAAATTTGCTGGTGATATAAAAATAGGTGAGTTAGCAAGTTGAGAAGGACACAGACCCTGCAAACAGATTTGGATAGGTTAAGTGAGTGGGTAAGAGGTTGGCAGATGGAGTATAATGTAGGAAAATGTGAGGTAACCAAATTTTCCCACAGGAAGGAGGAATGAGAAAGCAAATTATTATTTAAATGGAGCAAGGCTAAAAGAAAATGTAAGACAAAGGATCTGGGTGTTCGAGCATACAAAATACAAAATGTTATCATGCAGATACAGTAAGTAATTCAGAAGGCTAATGACCTTTATTCCAAGGGGTTTGGAGGGACCTTTTGTTGGAACTTTACACGGTGCAGGTCAGAAAATGGATTAAAGAAAAAGTGGAAATATGAGAGCAGAACTGAATGGAAGTTGCAATATTGTCAAGGACTAAGAAGAAAAAAATGGTAGACGGAACATGATGGTTGGAGGTGGGAGAGGAATTGAAAGTCTGCTTTTTTAAGGGAAGAATGACATGAGGTGGAGTACTGCTAGAGTGAAATGAGTCAGTTACAATTTCAGTGAGTTTCAGCCCAGAGTACAGTTTTGATCATAGGTTTGGAAGTTATCATCTGAATGTGTAGGGGAAAATGCTGAATGCGCACTTAACCAAGAAGTTCATTAATACTAACTAATTATTCAAGGGAATTTCTATCCTTGGAAAACATTCTGATTTTAAAATACTGCAAGTATACTGAAATGAAATCATTAATATATGTCTTAAGACATAACCATACTGTCAAGCTTATTAGGTAAAATGATATCTCAAAGCACAATGATGAACACATTACAGTCAATGAAACATATTGAACCTAATAAAATTCCTTTTCAAAATAAGCATTGTCTGAAGCTTCCCTATCCCCTGAGAAATGAGATGCTATGTGTTAATTCATAATGTATTTATATATGTATTAAAGTTAAACATCTGGAAAATATTTCCAATAAATAGAAGCTGTCATTGGATTTTTCAGTACTGAATTTAACTGTTGTAAGGTGTTTATTTTAAAATAATTAACAGCACTCTTTTGTCTGTTGTATAATGCTACAGCTATTTCAGAATAAAATTAAGAAAATGTCAAAAGCTTGCAAATTGCACATGTATGTTTTGAGTGTGGAGGTAGAGAAATTTGGTTGCTGCAATGAAAGAGGATAAATGCATAAAGATCATCTTTCCAGAAATAGCCTTCCTGGAATAAACTGGAAACTGCTAAACTTTTCCATATTTAGGGTTTAGGTGTACAGAACTGCTGCAAGCTTTGGTGAGGTTGTTGAAAGATCGGCCTCCTCCCCTCCCCTTTTTAATAAATCAGAGACTTTGGATTGAAATTGAAAACTCGACTAATGTCATTGTCTCCTTCTGTATCAGCAGGTTCCGGAGAGGTTCTTGGAAGTGGCTCAGATCACATTACGAGAGTTTTTCAATGCCATTGTTGCAGGCAAAGACGTTGATCCTTCCTGGAAGAAGGCCATCTACAAGGTCATTTGCAAGCTGGACAGTGAAGTCCCGGAGGTTTTCAAATCTCCAAATTGCCTGCAAGAGCTACTACACGAGTAAAGATGCCCAGAGCCATCAGACATAATATACCCTTTCCGATCTGATGCCCAATCATTGTATTGTTGCTTTACTTAGCTCTGATTTGTTAATTTTCCATAATGTTTTACCCTTTTACATTTGACCTTGTAAGGAGGTTATTCACCACAGCCTTGAACCTACTAATGCTGATACCTGAATCCTTCTGTTTTGAAGGTTATGTTTGATTTGATTTACTGAAGGAAAAATGAAGTGTGAGTGTGTACTTTTATTTTTGATATTTCATGGTATTACACCTAAAGTGATCTGCTCTGTCAGACAAAAGGGTTTATTAATGATTAGTTGTGGCAAATGGCAAATAACTATGACATCATTGGGACAATAAAGTAACTGTCATGGGATACAACACTACACACTAGGAGGTTTGGCCCAGCTGTATCATTACCAGAAATGTCTAAGCCTGCTATTGTTTTGATTTCAGGCATGATAGCAATTGATCTTTGCCCCCAGACTAGAATGCACCATATAGCTCGACTATACCTATGGTGTCATTTATGTATCTAAATAACCACCACCTGAAAATGGCATGTGTTTTATTTTTCAATCTCTCTAGCTGATGTCAGTCCACTTTGTCTTGATTTCCATCTATAATCAGCTATTGCTTTTCCACCAAATGAGATTTTTCTATTAGAATTCTAGTTTCACTAAAATGACCACATCATGTGAGAACACTGCAGAACAATTCTGGTTTCACACAGTGACTGAAGATGAGGTTCCTATGTACTTCTAATGATTCCAGATGATTCAGGAAAGGTTCATAACTGGCCAGATCAGCAGACAGGTTTTATTCTCCAGAGAGAGAGTAAGGATTACAAAAAAAAATCCCCTGTTAATTTGCTAGAATTTAGTTAAATTTAATAAATCACTTAAAATGTATTTATTCAAAATGAGGCTATCCTGCCAATTGGATGTTCAAGAGTTAGTATGTACCCCAATGAAACTTTTAATTTCTGGAATAATGTATTTTATTCAGTTCAAGTACCCTGTAAACTGACAGATTTTCAAGCCTGGAAATGTGCTGTGAACTTTATTTGAGATTTTTCCTGGCTTTGCTCCTTAAAGTAATGCTAAAGTAACAGTCTGCATCATTATAGGCTAACTGAAGAAAATGAACTTGAATATTAAGTGATTGAAAGTGTGTCAGTTTACCGCATTTCAAACCATGAAGGGACATCAGATTGTCATTATTTAAGTTGGAGGGGAGGGGGCGGTGGGGTGGAATCCATTTGGGTACAAAGGAAAAATTCAAATACAAAAACAAATGTGCTTTAAAGTACAAATCATTATAAGAGGACTGCTGAGTGCAATGAGCACATAATTGTGATTAGAGTACAGGTTCTTTGTGAAAATGGTTACTTGTACATAGTGTGCAAATGTTCTATTGACACTGAAAGTCATATGTGCATAAATATGCCATACTGTTAGAATCTGTTTTAAACTAAAATGCTCACCACAGGGAATTTGAAACTGTCCAGATTTAATCTGATTTATTTTTACCTGCAACTATGTGAAACAATTACATACTGCTTTACACTATTTGTGCAAATGCATCAAAAATATTAAGTTTGATTTGATACCACTTCATAAGCAGCAGGTTTTTTCTTCCTCACCCCATTCCCCTTTTTTTTAGCAGTTTGGTTTTAGTGTTGGCACTGACTACTGAAAGCATCCCGAGTTATTAGATGAAGGGAACATGCTGAACCATGTACAATTTTTAAAGTTTATATATAATATAATATAATATATATATTTACGCAGTCGTACTGAAAATACCTTCATTAGCCTGATTTAATTGTTATTGGAGTGTGACTTTTAGTAGTAGTGTATTTATTTTATTTACCAACATAATTACTACTGAGAACAAACCTGTGTTATGACTGATGTAGAGTTCCATCTGTGCCAGTTTATTTGGGACAAAATTGGCTTTAAACCAATCCAGTTTGATGACCATACATATTTTGAGTCAATCAGATCCTCCAGCCAGCACATACGTAATATATTTTAAAATTTCTAAACTGAGGTATAATGAAGAGTTAGAACTGGGTTTGAATATAGCCACTCTGCCTTTAATAGCAGTTTCTGACAAAATGATGAAGCATGAAAGTGTGTACTTTCTGAATACACAATTTATGATATACTATTACAAAAGGATTGGTATAATTATTGCACCTTTTTGAAATTTATCTTAGTAGTGACTTTTCAACATTTCGCCACAATCTGGTGACTCTTTGTACAGAAGGATGACAATTTTTTTTGGTATAAAGCTGGATTCCTGCAACCACAGAATGAAAATGGATCTATTACTGTTTCTGCCCTATTTAAAGCTAAATTGTGTCAAACTTATTGGTTTATGGTATGTAACGTATTTCATTTTGCCTAATTGGGTTGTAATTTAAGCCCACATATAAAACCAAACCTACCAGTTAAATGCTAAGTGGGTTGTGTCATTAGGAATTTCTGGTGTTCTAGCCAGAAATTCCAGATTGCAAGCAGCGATTCACTCAATTTCCAGGCTGCAGAAAGGCTGATACTGTATTATAAGTTTGATCAGTAAGTATGATTGTAAAAGCTTCTATTAGATTCACAGTCCACTACCTTGGATAATATCAAACAGAAGTATAGCTAGTTAGGGTAACTGGTCAGAGCTGTTAAATGCAGTTGCTCACCATTAGACTCTTGTCAGCAAAGTGACTACACTTGAGGATGAAATCATAAATGTTTTAAATTTGCTCACCATATTCAAGGTTGAAGTGAAACGATTTAAGGATAATACAAATGTAAACTTAAGACTCATTATTTTCTCTTGATTTTATATTAGACACATTAGGGAGTAATTCATCTTCGTTTTAAGCGCTGAACTTGCAATATCGAAGCATTTGGTCGTTGAACTCCACCTTTGAAATTTGCTTCCATTGACTTCAATAGAGCTAAATATTAGAAGTAGAGTATAATGTGCAGGAACTACTATGTCACCAATCCCGTACAGGCAAAGATGAATTTCTGCCCTGGGTGAATTCATTTTGCTGTTCAACAATATTGAATCTAATTTCAATTTATGAACACAATTAAATGGCATCTGCAAAACAATGATTTTTCTGTAAACGTCTTGCACTGAGTATTCCAGAGTAGAATTTTTCAGTGTATGGATGCCCAGAACCATCTGTCAGCATGTTCTGAAAAAAATTAAGACTGAGATGGATACAAAAGCTGGCCTGGCTATGGAGCTATCTGTGTTGGATTTCAGCATTACAAAGCTTGATGCTCTGCAGAATGTACCAATACATCAATACTTTTTGATGCATGTGGACAGTTTGGAAAAAAATTAAGTTACATTTTCAAACTTTAAAACCAAAGTAATTCTAATAATTTAATTTTTAATATTTCTATTGGGTAAAGATTAACATTGTTGAGGAAACATTTTCAGTGAATGAATCATTTTAAAAGTTCTGATTTATGTAATATTTTGCATTTAAGTTTGGAGTGAATATAGATTAAATGTTCGTATTTATATAGCACTGAAGCTATCATTACAGTTCATTAATTTTTATTCTGTTGTCAGAAATGCTGACTATTGAATTGTAATTAGTCACAGACGAAAACAAAATTTGAGCTTTGCAGTGACAAAAGTACAGTGAATCATTTAACTATGAACATTTAAAGAAAACTATATTTTTGCTGTGTATTACATTTTCCATGATTGAATATAGCCTGAGAAAAAATTTCTCTGAAGATGATCAGAGCACTTGAAATCTATATTATACAAAATTTAATATTTTGTACATTTACAATTTTTTAAATTATGAAGAGTTGAGCATTATAACAATGTGAGTGACCCCAATGCTACAGTTTAACTAATTTTAACTACAGTTGATAAAATGAAATGCAGGGAAGCAATTAATGTCAACACATAGCCTTAAAAACCTGCTGACATCGAATTAGCAGCACAATGCCTGAAATGCCCAATCACAATTAGAAAGCACTTGCAGTGTCTGCACACCTAAGGAAATGCAGACAATAAAATGAAGTGCCATTGTATTCACTATGCATCTAAACCAAGTTTGTTGTCTTAACTTTGGTATGCCCCCAAAATGCTGAGTCCTTCATTTGATTTTGTGTTGTGCTATGCACTCACTACTTAGCCCTGCCTGGCAGAATTATGTACCAGTCACTCAGTCTCAATTGGTACTGACATGTTGTTACTATGAAATTTGAAAACAAACTTGTCTAATGAAATTAGTTATGAGTATTGGTGATCCAATTATAGGAGTGACCTTGAAAAATACCAGATAACAATAATGTGCTGATATTACAATGTGGTCTCAATTAGAGGTGCAATGATTATCATAAACAGAGTTAAGGGCCCTACTTTCTTGTTTCCTTGTTTAGAGGATAAGTGTATTATCTATCAAATAACTAAATTGTGCACAAAATTGCCATGTATCCTAACATTTTGTAAAAGATCAAAACCAATGGGTTCTAAATCATCTCAGTACTTTATTCTGTAATAATGGCACAACTAGTTGAACAGGATAGTTTTGTAATATGATTTTAATAAAAATTGCATTCAACAGTCTAATTGTAATTCCATTTAAACTAATTTCACTTTGTCCAGTATATAAAGAATGTTCTGGAAATTTCATTTGAACTGGAATGCTTTTATGAGAGCCATAATGCCTTTGTGCCTCCAGCTACATTTTTTTTCTTATAAACCTGAGATTATCTTGATTGCTTCACAAGGTTTGCTGTCATTATACTGGCATACACTTTACGTATTCATGATGTAACAGCTACATGAGGCAGGAGGTCAGATGTTTCAGACTGGAAATTTATATAGTTTAATATGAGCTCATGATGGATGGTATATCTGTAAATTAATACCCATTTCTGTATTCTTATTGCTAATAGAAATTTAACATTGCATATAAACTTGAGGTGATATCCTGTGCCTAGACCTTAAATGCACCAGCTTGAAGGATACAGACACCTTCAATTTCCCAATTTCCCACATATACAATTGTTCTTGTGCCTTCTGTGGCTGAACATTTCTTAATTTGGGATTCTTGAGGATTTCCTTTTTATTCATAACCAACTGCAATAAATGCCAGATTTACTGAGTGATAGCTATGCATATATTGTATCTTTATAAAAATAAAACAGCTGGAAAAAAATTTTTGAAGAGAATTTTTAGAACAGTTTGATAAAGCAAATTATTTTTTCCTCTTCAACTGTTTGCTCAGCATTCAAGTATGGGAAATCTTGTAGAAGCCAATTTTTTGTAACTGTGGTGCAGATTTTGTGTTTTCATAGATTATAAAAGTAGTATAGAAGCAATATTTCATATGATGTGATATACGTGTGAAGTGAAAGCTGACTTTTCCCTTTAGATGGACAACTTTTCTATTTTAGACATGCTAAAAATATGTTTTGTGAAGAGAATGTTTTACTGTGACCTCTGCGACACTTATATTTATGACTATTGCAGGATATGCCGCAGAGAACGTTCACAGTACTGAGAAAATTACATGGCAGGCATTAAGTTCTAGTAGTTAAATAGTATGAGGTATTTACTCGCATATTTTGTTGCAGTTAGGTTGTGCCTCAGAGTATCAAAGCTGGTAATCTGCTTTAAGTTCTGATTTAATACTTTTAATTTTTTTAAAACATATTGTAAAGTAATTGCATTAAAAATATGTGGGTAAATATTCCACAAAAGTTTAAAAAGGGAGCCCTCGAGAAATGCTAACCTTAAATTACCATTTTTTAAATTTAATTTGTTTTGCATACTATTATTCTTTTCATTTAAAATAATCACCTTTCACATCCAATTTGTTGCTGTATTTATTGCTGTCACAGGAAATATAATGCATTTTGTGATACTGATCATTAAGTATGTATTGAATTTCCTATGGAAAAAAACTGCCAATTTTCCCACATGTAAGTTCGTTACCCCTTGGAATTCTAATTAGATTTATAAAAATTCTTTGAAGTTCACTTCATTGTTTATTGTATTCAGAATCCACAAATTCTGCATTCATTATGACTTCTGTATCTTGTAAAATATTTACAGAATGTATATTGCATCTACCCAGTAAATAAATGAGAGTAAATGGATGAATCCTGAGACCTTCCTTGTGGTGATGTCAGTGGCATAGAAATCAGCAGCTACATCAAAAGCACATGCACTTGTAAACTCTGTAATTTACCCAAATCCTGACCACACCATTTTATTTAAGTGGTAGTTTAATGTTGACCTATTTTTTGAGAACTCCCTTAAAATTGAATGACAAGGGAGAAGGCTATTTTGGAAATGGTTACTACATATTGCACTTCTATTGCAGAATGTGAAGTTGAATGAAACACCCTCATCTTGTCATAGAGAACTGTGGGATATGAACTGCCTGCGATGAAAACGCTTGTATGTATATGGTTGCGGAAAAGTGACGAAAACACTGCCTTTATATTATTTAGCAATATGTTGTACATAGCATTATGCTCCTTTTTGTATTAAATACCTGTTAATTTGAAAATAGTGCAGTAATTAAAACTGACGTAGTCAGTGTTTTGATTTTCTTTTTCTAGCTAGAGACCATTTTGATTGTGGAATTTTGTTGTTGTTAATTGTTCTGAAGACTTTGCATAATTTATTGGTTTAATTTATCCTAATTTATTTGAAGGTGTACAATTTTGTATTACCAGGGATGTACTGTAATAATTGATCATATTAATGAAATGATGATCCCTGTCCATGTTATGGGGTGCAGTAGCCAACTGACTTAAGCAATGGTTATTAAATTCTGCTTGGCAGCTACTAAATTTTGAAGATAAAACCTTTTGCTGAATAACTGATTTTATTTTGTGTGTTTTAAGCTTTTTTGTATGGTATCCAGACTTTTACCTTTGCTTTGTACCACCTACAGACTACAGTAGTTCAATTGCCTTGTGTGCCTTCCATTCTTCTCTAAACTGAATGTATGTGCAGTATATATGCAAGCTTGTGCAGAATAAATATAATTCCAAATACATTGTTTGCACTTATTTTGTGTTTGCTTTTCACATTTTTATTTTGTGTGGCCGGATGCTTTCATTCACACCTAGTGGGCAAATGAAATGAATTCATGGAGAAGTAATGAGCTTGCTAATTTCCTTTATATATTAACTGTGCTTCTACTACTTTTTCCTCTGTGTACAGTTCGCTGTAAAAGTGGGTAAGACTATCAGGGAGGAAATTTTATGTGGGTAAATTATAGAGATGGATTCATAGCAGCTTGGAGAAGAATTCCTGCCACGTTGCTTAAAAATCATTCTATTTACCCTTCGAGCACTAGACATTAATATCCAATGTATGCATGCACTTGATAAAACTAGCATATTTCTCACTGTATTGTTCAGAAAAAAATGGTAGAGCATTGTATACTGCAGTATTGTACTGCCTCTAAAGTAGTTCCATTTAAAGATATAGTCTAAGCTTATCTTCAGGTCAATGGAGGAGATATGACCCTGTAAAGATATAGTCTAAGCTTATCTTCAGGTCAATGGAGGAGATTGATGTTACAAGACTTTAAAAAAATACACATCCTGAGGTCAGTTGAGACTAACTGCAATTGGTAATTTTTATATATTTTCAAATGCTTCGTTGCTGGATCCCTTGAATTTCCGTTTGTGATTTGTTGCTCTTTGCCTAATGTCATTGGAGCCAATCAGGTTCAAATGTCATTTACCCTTTGAAGTTTAACATTTCAAATATGACTGTTTTTTTGAATATGACATTTTGAGCTATGCCAGACATTTGTTCAGTTCAAAGCTTTCAGCGTAAACGTAAGCAAGAGAGAAATGCAGAGCAAGTGTTAGGGGAAAGTTCCATTTAACTAGGGTGTTTTAAATTAAAGTGAGTTAACACAGACTTAAAAATACTGTTTAAATTTACTGCAGCAGCTGAAAAATGAATTTGTTAATGAATCAGATTGCTTTACAAATGCTTATAAGTAATAAATAGGCTTTATTGTTTTTTTGTATCAATACAGAGAATAATACCTACTCATCATTTAACATTTAGAAAACCGTATGGAATGCCAATTATGAATCTATTCATGAGAGCTAAAGTGAGGACTTTTAAAGATTGAGGAGAAACTGAATCTGGATGAAGGTGTGAGAGACAGGCCAGGATTTCCTGTGGTCAGAAGTAATGGTAAGAGGAGAAAATTTGGCTGATCGACATCTTGGAGGTTTACTCAGTTTAGCAAAGGAAGATACATTTGAGTTCAGAACCAGCCAAAACAAAGAAGAAAGGACAGCTTATTGATGTAGGATAGAACTTAATTATTTTCTGTATTCAATAGGAAGGGTTTAAAGTTAGAAGCAAATCTTGATTATAAATGTTTTATCATGTCTGAAATAGAATAGCTTCATGATTCGTATCTAGCCTAGATTCATGTAAGTATTTTCAGTTCATCTATTGGAAGGTCAGAGAAGCAGCTGTATGAGGCGTGAACAAAAGAAGCAACATACAACTCTGCGATTCTGAGTCATGCTAGCAATCATATGATTTGATGTTGGACAGTAGGACACAATCTTGAACATAAAAATATCGGCATCAATTACAAAAACGATCACCATCATTAAATCTCAGACAATATCGAAAATTAAAATTTGTAAACCGGTATAATAAAAAAACAAAATTTCCTGGTTTAACTTGGTTTCAGATGAAGGTGCTCAGTTTGTTCTAAGATCTATCTCCTAAGAATTATGTGTAATCTCACCCTCCTGTCAATTCTCTTATTTTGTGGTCCAAAGTTCCATTCATTTTGGTGATAAAATTGATGGGGTAAAGAGAGACTTTACACATTTGGGTGTACATAGTTATGGCCTTTTACATAATTCAGAGTGGTTAGCTGAAGCCTGATTAAATGAACGTGCAATAAGAAGCACCAGCAAATGACATTAAAGAGGAAATGTGAGCACGTAGTAACATACTATCTCTATGTGGCTAGTTGTCCTTTTCACAACGACAGATTACATTTGTATTGTGATAGTAGGAATTAAGTTGTAGGGAGAATGAATGCCCAAGCCAGAAGGGACAAATGATGGAAAGCTAAGAGATATCAGCAGAAATGATCAAAGATGATTATCTAGTTTGTCAAGTGTTCTGCTACCAATGCCGTGGTGAAAAATAGAGGAGGATAGCCCAAAAATCCACATGGAGCATTTGAAAGAAGGCTTAAAATTGCAACTGCAGAGATAATGTGAAATGTGGTCTCGGAGCCATTTGCATAAAAGAAATGGAATTTTAATGTGATATCCCAGAACATCCTGGAGGAGGATGGGTCACGTGTTGGATTGGTTTTCCATTCCCCTTCAGCTTTAATTACTTTTCTGTTGCAAATTGCTGGAAATGTGGTTGAAAATAGTGTGGTGGAGTCAGTAATGCATTTGTAGCCTTGGTGAGCAAGTGGACTAGAACTTTACCCATACATTTTATTGATTAAAGAGAAAATCAAATTAGGTACAGAAATGGAAAGATAAGTTGAAAAATATAAAGATGTAAACTTTGTACCATTTTGAGAATAATTTTCTATCGACAAATATCAGATCCCACAGTTTTGGGTTTCTTTTCAGGCCTCGAGAGTTGGAGTAGTATGATGAGACAATTAATCACTAATTGTGAATGGATTAGTGGATGAATGCTTGAGGTACTCATATTTGTCATATGGTAAATCTACATTACCCTGCTACTCATCAGAAACCAAAGCTGCTCATGAAGACACTGTGGTCAGAATATAATGATGCAAAGTTATCACTTCACGAAGGTATTTTGTCAGTTGATCTAAAGTGTACAATGCAAGGTTTAGGTATTTTTGGTATAGAGCTATCTAAATAACATAATTGGAAGTTATAAGATGTTCAAATTGTGGAGATTCTACTTTGTTTAGCTACAGTTATAGGTGGAAGGGGAAAATATCACTGTAATCAAAAATGGCTCTTATAAAATTCAATGAATTGATGATCATTATTATCTCATGCTGAAGGAGTGATAATGGTTAACCTCAAAGAAAGAAGAAACTTACGTATCCAAAATAATAAACTTAAAAATATGACATGTATTAAAAGATTGCAGTTCATTAAGCATTGGAGAGGATACAATTTAAGATTTTTGGAAATAATTTTGTGATATTGGCAAATTAATGCAAGTTCAAGATTGTTGGTGACACTAAAAAGTTAATGTATAGTTTACATGCCATTACAACCATGGACATTAAGGACATTAACTTTAGGAGAACAAGCAAATAGATTTATAATGTCTCTGACCTTAGGTGGATTTGTGAAGGGCAACTAGACGATCTCATCTCAGCAACAACAGAAAATGCTGGTAACAGACCGAAGGTCAACCTGTATCTAAAGGAGGAGCTTCCAGCAGAACTCATCAATGTGATCCTGGCATCTTGGGTATTTTATTTAAACAGAGTTTTTCTAATAGATGATGATTCTTGGGTACCATACTTTCTCCTGGCTGGTAACCTAGTGAATATGTGATTCTGTTGATTAACCATCACTACGTATAGAAAAATCTTCTTAATTAATAAATAACTCCCTCCAAGGAGTCCTCAGTTTAAATTGATATTTTAATTCTACATATACCAATTGAAAAACAATTGAACCAACTTCCTTCAAGAGAAGAAAAACAGTTATTAATCAAAATAATGAAATTATATTTGAATTGCTTAGTTCTACATTACACGTCTTTTTAAAAATAAACTGTGGGAAATAAACAACATAGCCCTAGAAACTAAATTGTATTACTATATTTATTTCAGTGCCATAAGGTGGGAAATGTACTTACCAAAGAGCAAAAAGTGATAACAACTATTTCCAGGCCATTTCACGTCTCTCAGGAATGGCAGGAGTGACAATCATGCATCAGATGTGATATCAGTGCCATAAGCACATCAAATTATGTAATTCTCTGTGTGAAGCATTGGGTGGGAAACTGATCTATATTGTAATGAGAGTAACCATGTTTTTCATAGCATAACCCCAACCTGGGAGTACACTAAATTAAGTCTCATATTTACATTTTATCCCCACGGTTCTCATCTAGCTGTTCTTCCATCCAATTTCCTCTCCATTAACACCCGACCAAGTCCTTTAAAATAATAATCTCACCCCAACCTGCCATCCCCAAGACCTTCTGATCATTCCAGGACCTATTTCTACTCCCCCACCCAATTCAATCCACCAATCCAATGATTACCCTCAAGGCAACTAATCGAGGCCACTTACCTGAACACTGACCCAAACTCAGGCGCTGATCAATGACTTAATCCCACAAAACCAAGCACCTGCCTGATCACCTATGCAGCACCAAACCCTAATTGCCACCATAGTACCTTCCTCCCCTCCCAACTCTGGCCACTTACCTAAATGCCAATTTAGGTAATCTGAATTAAAATTAAAAACATAATGGTCTTGTGCATGAAGTATAAAATGAATCAAAGATCATACATAGTCTAAACAAATTTGGGAGAAACAACTTATGATAGCAATTGTAAAATTTGTGTCTGTATTTAAAAATGTAAAAGTATTGCTAACGTTGCCAACCGCAAAGATGAAATTCAATTTTAGAAGTACACTGACGTTGGTTTATTTTGCAAGGTGATGGCCATGAAATAATTGTGATCAATTTTCGGGCAGAGCAACAAGCAGAGGATATAACAATAAAATACAGCAATCATCATATTCAGGATTCCATCCAAAGAGATCCATCAACAAGCATGCTTTCAAAAATTTTATTGAACAACAGATTTTATTATTTTTTGTGGTAAATTTCCAAATAATTGCAATTTACTGCATGCTTAATCATTTCTTCTGAACTTTCGTCACAAGGAAGAATGTTCACTTTTTGATCTGCTATTTTGCAGACCTGTGTACAGATCTTTCTTTTAAATTTCAAATGTAAATCGCAGCAAACAAATAATGATTACATAACAAATGTGCTAAAAATGGCAATGACAGATATCAGCAATGTGAAAAAGATATAAACTATGATTCATTGTATAATCTCTTTTGCACAGTCATGTGATAATTATGTTGTAATTCAGTAACATATCAGTTATTTCATGGTGTAGTACAGTAATATAGGACTATTCCTCCTGTTTCATTTACCTATTGATGTAACATCGGTTACATAAAGCAGGTCGACATAAAAAGAGGCATGCATTAATTATTGTGTTGAAACTCACAATTATATAATGCAGTGTGATATGCAATTTTCAAGGTGCTGAAGTCGAAGAAATAGGAAGATGTAATTTTAATATAATGAGCACAGGCTAAAACTCACTTCAATTAAAACTTTAATCTGCTGCTATAATAACCTCAGTGCAATTAAGGTAATATTTGAATCCAGTCCAGTTCTGTTATTCAAGGATTATGAGTTACCAGCATTCCCAGGAGAAGACTAATATCCCGTTGCTATATAACCAATAAAAGAAATATATAATAGATATCCATGTGTGAACACACATTGTGATAATATATGATTAAAATCTGAAGAAAAGCAATTCTGTTTTTCTCTCTACCCTGCTACCATCCAAATTACCAGTAGCACTTTCCACTCCAAACTCAAATTTAAATCTAAATTGGAAAAGAACCTTGTAAACAGGGCAATTGGGCGAATTTAGTGTCACTGTCTGACACAACAGCCAGAAGCAGACAGTCTGAAACGACACCACCACTGGAACCACCTGCTTTCTAAATTTCCCTGAAATCTTTTCCACCACCGTTCTCTGCAGCGCCTCATGTATGGCTGAAGCAGCATCTTTGTATTATACGAACAGTCTGCTCCATAATCAAATACCATCTGTCGCTACATCTGAACCTAGTTTTAACATCTGTGCTTTCTGGTTTTAACAAAGCTTTAAAAACCAATTCACAAGTTTCACAGTCCACTGCTCAGATACAAAATTACAAACTCAAATGTGTGTTTTCAAAAATTTGTCAATGTACTCTTACACTAGAGTTTGCAAATCGTTGAGATGTTCCCTCTCTGAGGTATTTGTGAGATTAAATACTATTCACCTCAGCTTGGGCAGCCAAGTGTAAAGGAACAACACTTGTTCCTGGGAGCTGCAGCAACCTTTGCGTGTGCCAATAGAATCTGCACATGCCAATTGAGAAACAGCAAATTGATCAGCACTGCAACCCTTTTACTCTGAATGAGTATAGATACAGTGATGATAGAGGCAGGGGGAATGAGGGTGTGGGCTGATGGTTGAACCTATTTGACATAGCTATTTTTTATCAGACTGTATAAGAGAATAGATAGTAACATAAATTCTACAGTAAGTTCTCTGGAGTGTGTTGCAATTAAAAGCCATGGTGACTGGCAGCTGGAAGATTTTATTTCCTTGCATACAGTATATTGATACTCCTGATCAGGAATACAGATCAATAAACTCCGGGGCAGCCTTCTGAAGATTTGTCTTCAGAACCAACAGCAGGCAGGCAAAACTAAATTAGAAAATGATTAAAAAAAACACAGTATTCAGTGGCACGTACTGAGATTAAAAGTCAACTACCACTGGATGTGGTGTGAAGCAAGTTCATCTGCTTCTGTGGGTCACAGCGAAAGAAAACTTTAGTCATCTGTTTTAGCCAGCCTCTTGCTAGTTATTTCCATCAGTCATATACTCTGAAACCTGCCCTTGATTTCAGGTCACATTGATTAAGTAGAAGCAGAAGGATTCCTAATTTGATTAAATAAAACCTATACATGGATTAAACAGCCATATGCTAATATAAGGACAGACATTGTTAAAATTTAGAGGTCATATGTAAATGGAATGTGTAACTACATTTAAGTTTCTCTTTGTAAATGAGGTTAAGATCTTTATTTAATTTAACATCATTATATTTAATCCCTAATTTCATTTTTTTTAGTTTTGATTGAACAAAAACTTGTCTGAATATACCAGCTCCATTCAGTTCAAGAGGCAGCATCTGGTTTCTTAGGCCACATATTGACAACATAGATTGAAATAGTGATACTCTTTTTTTCCATTTAATTATGGACTTTCTTGATATCAATTCTATCACATTTTAGTTACTGATGTTTAGGTGAATCCAGCCTCCAGAGCTCAATCTCATTTATTAAATGATCTATTCGAATCACTAAACCTCTTCCATGTAAAAAAATTTCCTAACATCTGCCCTAAACTTCTTTCATTTATCCTAATCAGAAATGTCTAAGTTCATTAATAAGATTCTTACTGAGATATCCAGTTTTGAGGCTAAAGATCCAATTATTTCTCCAGGTGATTCCTTTTTAACAGATGTCATTGTTTCTACTCTGTTCCTGGGCAAACTGTGTTCTAATTTATGACGATTGGAGTTGATACAGTATCCGGGCACAGCCTTAGGATGACTTGAAGAGATTTGAACTCAATTCATTTGGCAATACAACCCATCATCTTGTTAGCTTTATTGAGTACTTCTGTAGACAAATAAATTAACACCCCTTTCTTTGGCAAGTTCCATCCCAGCATGCAGCACTCTATTTTAATTTCCAATGTGCTGTACCTTCTATTTCCCCATATTGAATTGAATGTTGCACTGATCACCAGAGTGCTTACCTTATAAATGTCCATTTTGTGAGAGAGGGGAAAAATCATCCAGAGACTCTTCTCCTCGCTATGCGATAATGCTGCTAGAAACTAGATGCAGATAGACATCATTAGAGTGGGATATTGGAAGGTAGCCTGAAAGTGAGTGCTGGCAGGCTTTGGTGTGCCACAGTACGTTGCAATCGAGCTCAGTCCTCTTCTTTATGGTGGCCAAATGCGTACTTTTAAATAGAGGTCACCGGATGGTGAAAGTGTTGCTTATTTATTCAAGGTCCAGGAGCAATTCTTATTTATTGCACAATCCAGGTAAGTGCAGTACCTCAGATCTAGTAATTTGGTGGCAACGGGCACCATCTAATCTGCAGGACATTTATCAATGCCTGGCTTATGCAGACATTCAGTATTTAGATGTTCAGATGAGGAGCAGCCACTTCATTCTTCATAGTCTTCATTACTCAGGAATGTAAACCCTGACCAAGGAATCAATGAAGGGCAGAAAACTGGTGAAACAAAAGTAGGAGAAAGGGTTTGCACTGTATCTATCAGTCATACCATATCTGATTCAATGGCCAAGGAGTTCTAGAAGTGAAATTGCAATTAATATCCAAACATTAGTTTGGTTTCAATTATTATGCAATATTATCACTAGAAAGGAGACCAATTTGTAGTAAGAGCTGATATAATAGAAGAACCAACAACCACCCTAATATAAATGGCTATAATAATGTAAATAGTATCATCCACTTCATAAATTCAAAAAAATTTATGCAGGGAAATAAATATTCAATCACATATTAAATGCATGTTGTCTGAGGTCCAGACCTTTCCTCTAGTTTCATAGCACATGGCTTTATAAGAAGCAACAGCTGCTTTGGAATTGAGTCAGCCTTGTGGATATCCACTGAGTGAATCAGACTGCAGAAGGCAAGATAAAATTAATATACAAGGATCCTTTTTTTTTAAGAAAAAACATTCTTCAACACTGACAGCTGGCAGACTGTTAGGGAAAAGGTGACCGAGAAGGAAAGAAAACAAAGGCTTGTAGGAAATAAAAAAGAAAAGATTTGCTAAAGCTTGAGAGGTCATTAAGTTAAAACTAATGTAGAAGTTTGGCTGCAATTAGAGTGCACACAACAAATAGCTAGATTGAAATAAATGTGTTGAAAGTATTTATTCTCTCATGCCAGCTCTTACTTTCAGTTCAGTGTTGCTGCTCTAATTACACTAAAGCAAGCAATATCAGCAAATCAACTTTCATTAGTTCCAGTTATCATAATTAGTTTTATTTGCAAAATCAC
Source organism: Rhina ancylostomus (assembly GCA_030265395.1). Taxonomy (NCBI): domain Eukaryota; kingdom Metazoa; phylum Chordata; class Chondrichthyes; order Rhinopristiformes; family Rhinidae; genus Rhina; species Rhina ancylostomus. The sequence goes on from JARFYF010000063.1 coordinate 105,011,893, forward strand.
ATGCAGATAAATGCAACACCCACTTTAGAACTTAAGCTCACTTGCTACTTTTGACAATGCACTAGAGACTATATATAATGTGCCCCCTAAGGATTTTAACAGTTTAATTTATATCTACAAGTGCAATTCTTAATTGTCTTGTTAATCCTTTATTTACCTTCCTTGACTCTGGAGTGTTTAAGGTCTCATTTTAATCTAAACAAAATATTTGCAAGCTACTCTGATATATTTTTGTCTCCACTGGGGAGGTGTAAACTGGGAATGAAAGAGTGGTATTTTATGTGCAATGATCCTTGAAGCTGTCCTTGATTTCTGTTTAAAGTACAAGTATAATTTTCCTTGTATTCTTGAAATGATACCATAAACATATCATTTATGGCACTGTGGAATTTGAGATTATGTCCATAACTGTAGTGATTTAAAATGCTCTGCAGCCTCCGTTTTCAGTATTAGTCTATGAACAAAACTCATCCATATATTACAAAACTTCATTTTAAATAGGCTGTACCCTCCATTAATATTGTATAAATGCAAATGCCATATAAACACATTACAGGTCTGTGCATTAATTTGTCAAAATAATTATTATGATAAAATAACATGGTGGCATTCATCGCAAGAGATGCTATGGTTTTCTCATTGTCATGGAACCAGATTGTGTATTTCAAGGTATTTAATAGTACATGGATATTGTTAACATTGATATAATTATTTTTTCTTTTTTTTATTTTAAATCAGCCAAATCAATGTTGAAAATTAGGTTTGACTTTAATCAATTTTCAATCTGAAGTTGGAACCAAAATGATACGACAATTCCTTGCATCCTTTCCTGAAATAAATTATTTTATTTGCCTAATTTGAATAAGCAAATCAAATTAATCAAGTTTAAAATCAAATTAATTTTTCTTTGGGGTTTTTGATACTGAAACAAGATATCATTAATTGTGTCAAAGCATAGATTTGAAACAAAAGTAAAAGAGTAAAACTGATCAGCACTGAGGGGATTTTGTTTTTAATTTATAAAACTGTGTCATCTTCTCAAATGTAGCATGGTTGCTAGGAAATTAAAAGGGAAATTACAGAAAGTCAGTGCTAAAATGGGCCATCTCAAAACAAGAAATTAACTTCTAGGTTTTCACCTCTATGAGTTATAGCAAAGACTGAAATCTGCTGACAGGAAGTAACGGACAAGGTAAAATATTCCAGCATCTATTGTTCAGTTATGGAAAGATTTCACAGGCTATATCAGCCAAAGTGCCATGCAACATTAATATCTCTACCATGTAGAGAATAAATTATTATATGAAAAAGTGCTAATCATGAGCTTCTGTTATGATGAGAATATTTTCAGTTTCCTCCCTTTACTTCCAATGCAATATTGAAAGCATGATAAAACCCGATCTGCTGTGTTAGGTAGATCCACATGAATGTGGAAAGCAACCTTTTTTGTTTTTATAGGTCAGGAAACATAGAAAGCACTACGTCCTGCATGAGCTGCAATTAGAAACAGATGTTGCCTGCTTAAAGGTATATAGGTGACAATGTGACAGTGCTGGTAGAGTGAACATGTTATTTGTCAGACAACAGATGTTTTTCAGTTTCTACGCCAGAATCATAGACCTGAATTTGTCACAACCTTATGTGTGGATTAAAGACTACTGTTAAATTTCAGACTACTTTCACATCATGCAAATTTAAAGGGAGAAGGTAATTTCAGAGCTTCCCTTAATTTATTTTGCAGCACATGTTCAAATATATATTTATTCTTGATTGAAGAAAGACTTTTATTATGTCAGAACTACTCAAAGAGATGTAGCAGATGTCTCAAACAAAGTAAACCAGTCTTGGTGATTTAAATAGAGGTAGGTATTTACATTATTCTGATGTACAGGTGATTTTGCAGAAGATACATTTCAACATCTTTTACTTGTATAATTCTTTCCCTCTGTTACAGCAATGATTTAGTTTTCATTGAAAGTGTTTGTTGGCTGTGAATCACTTTGGGATTTCCTGAACTACTGAAAGTCTAAATATTTTCAGATTTTCTGCATTGTCAGTATTTTGTTTTTCTCTGAGTACAAAAAAATGAAGTCACTTCAGAGAACCAGCTTCTACGTAGTTATTCTTAAGTGGTCTAAAAGCAGAAAATGTTGGGAACATTCAGCAAATTTTAAATTTTTAAAATATTTTATTTACAGCGTGGTAACAGGCCCTTCCGGCCCAACAAGTCCGCGCCGCCCATTTTAAACCCATGTTAACCTACCCGTACGTCTTTGGAATATGGGAGGAAACCGGAGCACCCAGAGGAAACCCACGCAGACACAGGAGAAGGTACAAACTCCTTACAGGCAGCGACGGAATTGAACTGTGATCGCTGGCGCTGTAATAGCATCACGCTAACCGCTATGCTATGAAAAAAATACAGATGCTAATATTTCAGGTTGAAGACTCTTTATTAGAACCAGGATAAAACAAGTTCGGATTAAGTGTCTTTGATCTGAAATTTTAACTCTTGTTTCCCTTTTCAAGTATGCTGTCTGACCAGCTGAGTGTTTCAAACATTTTCTGTCTTCATTTAAGATTTCCTGCACCTGTAGTATTTTCCTTTGCTGTTTTATGTCTGAATCTCTACTCCAATAATGGAAATTGCACCTTCAAATATGTTTTAAAAATTGGGAAAACCTGGGTCAATGTAATACACATATCAAACTACAAATTAAATAAATATTATTTAGAGTTAAATAATAAATATTGAGGAACTCGAAAATGCCATATATATAAAACCACCATATGAATTGAAGGATCATTTGTAATTAAGTAACTATGCCAAGCCTTGTCTTGGTTCTTATCTTGGTTTATGAACAAATAGTACTACGCAGTCTTTTCAGGTTTCAGTCTTACACAACATTTGCTGAAGCATATGAAATAGAGAGATAAAGCTCAGGCATGGATAAAATACCTGAGGAAATTCAGACACAAAGGTTTTATCCAGGTAATTACACCACAACCAAATTTTCCCAATTCCTCATACTTGTCTATATCTCCCTGCTTTGAATGCATCTCAGCTCATGAAAATTACCCCACCCTAGGGCTAACGAAGTGTGCATGTGAATTTCCTGTAACTGAGCGGGCTTGCAATAGATATAAAATTACCCAAAATTTTAGGTATAGCAAGAAAGAAAATGATTTACCAATGTTATATTGTGTATTTTAAAATATTTTATAAACTTCATTCTCGATGATAATTGTGGTATGGTTTTTATTCCTCTGAATGCATTTTATGGGCCTCAGTACAAGCCATGTTAAATAATATACATTTCTCTGATTGAATCTACCTTTGCCTGCTGCACCTAATGTTCATGAATAATGGGAAGTGTTAGATATTTTCCATACTGAATGAAAGAATTTTAGTGTCACTTCCACACTTCCTTTAGCTCTGGATTGTTTTCAATGATTTTGGTTAGTTTACAATCAGTCTTACATTCTGATGTTTGCTAGTGGGTTTGGAGGGTAATTTATGCCAAGATGAACACCCATGGCTACAATTTTGGCTCTCAATTTACTGCCCCAAAAGAAATTCCACCACTCGAGTTTGGTCTC
>JARFYF010000063.1:105015963-105026571 GCA_030265395.1 Rhina ancylostomus
CCAACAGCTCAAACTAAAGATGGGGGGGGGGGGGTTCCTCGGCAGGAGAATTAGCAAAACATTTTGTCCATTCTTTCATTGGCATAATTTGTGTAAGATGTTTTAACTTGGGAACTGGGAGTTCCGTGTGCAGATATCCGTTCACTGTAGAGTACTCTATTGCTTAGCACAAAGTTCATAGCTTAGTTCAAACACCGCTTCAAAATAAAGGAAATTGCAAGGAGACAGAAACCCACTTGGAAAGATCATGGGAAACTTAAGCATGAAACGTCATCTCTATTAATAGGTCTCAAGGTAAAGAAAACAGTAAATATTTCCACTTACCTATTCTTTCATTGAGCATTCCTTATGCATTTATTAGTTTTAAATGTTCATTTTAAGTAATCCCCATAAAGCCTTCTGTCATTGGTGACAATTTTCCACTGAGAGGATCACAAACAACCCTTTCTTCCTTTCCATGCTGTAACAAGCAAAACACACTCCTAACTTTTTGCTGCCATCATGTGGTTTGTTGGGGGAATTATGATGATTTTGTCAAGCAATATCTTGGCTGTTAATGTGCATCTTGATTTCCATCTCTGAAAGTTTGTTGTTTTTCTTATGACCTGCGCGCTAATCTTTGCATTCACAAGGTTTTGGATTGCTGTGAACATTTCGGGAGCAATCTCTTCACAGCTGTGCAACTGCCTGTCCACTTATTGTGAGTAATGGAGTTAGAATCCTGTCAATCATCCCAGGCAAGAACGAGAGTAAAGAAGATAATCCTAATTGGATTAGACCATTCTATCATCCAGTATAATATACACACAGAGTGTCAAGGGCAATCAGAAAAATTATCTGTAACTTCTCAAGACTGATTGAGAAATCACATCACAAGATCTTTTTAAGAAGGCACCACCCTGAAGAGATGAGTGAGGTGACCTGTAATTCCATCTGGCAGGCCACCTTTACACCAAAAATGATTTTCCTATAAGAGAGCGTTTGAAGTAGAAAATGTCTTTCAACTTTAATCTTCCATAGTTCCAAAATAACAATCCCTAGACCAAGAACCAGTTTGAATTATTGCATTTTGGTAATCATTGGTAAATGCTCATAGATCTCCCGTGGTCTTGTTCACAGTAAGTTGGAAGTCAAACTAATTTGTAGCGCTGACTTATTTAATTCCTAGGGATAACTGACACTTTCATTCCCAACAGATGTTCCAGAGGCAAAAGAAGACAATTTCACACTGTCCTCTGTGTGTGTGTGTGTGTGTGTGTGTGTGTGTGTGTGTGATGCCACTCAATATCTTCCTCCACAGCTTGCCTCTCTCATCTCTTCCTTTGGGTGACGAAGTGCTGCCTTTCAGTACATTGCTGAAGACTCACAAAGATTCAAGTCACTTCTGTTCAGATCACTTCTATTGCTCCTTGTTGCTCTTCTACCTGGTATTAGTCCTTGAACCTTTGCCCTTGGTATGGACAACATTTTAGTGCCATTAGATAATAGTCTGCTGAGTTCAAACTTATCAGTGAAGCTCTGGCTCCTCCTCCACAAAGATGTTAATGGTACCAACTGCTCTCAACGTGTTGACATCCTTTGCTGAAGAAATGCTTGTGGCAATGTATGCTGACATGCTCAGTACCCAAGTAACCCCTTCCTCCAGAGCAGACATATTTTCAGGCAATATCTACTGGAGGTGCATTGCAGGCTGTTTGGAAAGCACTTCAGCACAGTTGGTGCTGAGCATAAATTGCTTCTGCTCAAGAGTTTGCAAGCTGTTGGTGGCATTTTGCTCCCTTCTAACAGTTCCTCCTTCTGCTTTCAAGCTGCTGTCCTCCTCAGCTGGCATATTAGAATCTACATTTTCAGTTGGTGGAGGGTTGGGGCAGTCAGTAGAGCAAATACCAATTTCCTGATCAAATGTTCATGTAGTGTCAGGATTAAGAAACAATAAAAATCTTTTCACAGCATTAAAATCAGTCAGAACGGTGCAGTAAAATCTCCGCAAAACAAGCACTATAATGTGTGTCACGGATGTTCAAAAAAACTTGGCAGAAGTCGTGTGTAAGCATGGCACCAGGGTTTAAAAATTAATGAGTACAAATAACTTAGGGATCACATTTGTCTGCTATGTGAGGGTTTATGAGAAGCAAGCAGTGATCTGGCTGGCTTCTGCAGCTAAGCTGGTACAGTAGGTGCTCTCTGCATGAGGAGTTTAAATAATGTCAATCCTGTAATCATGGTAAACTGTCAAAATTTCATTCTCCATATCTCTACTCATCAGAAAATTGACTGCCTTAAGAGTCATGTTTAAAACAATGTAAACAAAATATTAGTAGACAATGCATATTGTAACTTTGAAGGCAATTTTAACCTTTCCCTCATAGAAGCTGAGTGCCAGTGTTTAAACTTGCCCCTTCAAATGTTCCTAGTGGGGCCAAGATAAATGGGAGCACTTCTTTGGGCTCAGATCCTGGCAAGCTTGCCCCCTCCATCCCTCCCCCATTCTCTCATGCAGCAGGTTTACCCCTGCTCCTGATTCCAAGATCCCTATAAGACCCCATGAGGCAGTCCTGGCAACCCATCCCTGCTGGCAGCCACAATAGGCTTGATGTGCACAACAGAGAGAAGTAATAAAAGCTCATGATAAATTTCATGCTGATATCACTTTGAAGAAGGGAAATAAGGGCAATGGTTTGGTTGTATTAGGTATTTCATTAATTTCTGTAAATGATATGGGTGTTACCTGTATGGCTGCAGAGATAACAAAATAATTTCAAAACCTTATCACATGGCAGTTATTGAACGTAGCTAAGTATTTAAGTGATCACTCTATATTTCAATAATAGGGAGCACCAATAATGTCAGTGAGAAACATATTCTGCAGAAATGAGCCTAAGATCAGGCTTATGAGAGGTTGTTTTGAACCATGTCAGTAATTATTTTGGCAAGACATGAGCCTCAGTGTTAAAGCATACAGCACTATGGTACAAAATTCACACAACATGTTTTTATAACATTTCCTAAATAATAATTCTCTCATTTCAAAGGAAGAATTAATTATATAAGGCATCTGAGAAAGTTAAATCCACTACGTAAGTGGAAATATTATTAAGTTTATTCTTTATTAAAAGCTCTCCATTCGCAATCTGTTGTAAAAAAAAAGGTTATTGTTTCATAAACAGAAAGGGTTTCAAATGTGTCTTAAATGAATGGCTCCTCATATTAGACAATAATAAAACTCTTGAACAGAGTGTTGTATAAAAGGTGGCATCATAAGCATTTTCTTACTATAAATCATTTTCTTACCTTCTCATGTTCCTCTTAGAGTGGCCTTATGCTCTGTAGGTTTGACAACTGAGAAAACAGGGGTGCGTGAACACATTCACTGCAGATGCTGGAAATCTGAAACGAAAAGGGAAAATGCTAGAAATACTCAGCAGGTCAGGCATGAGTGGAGAGGCAAACAGTTAACATCATAGGTCAACATTTTTATCCAAACTAGGAAAAGTTAAAGAAGAAGCATGTTTTACATTGCAGAGGAGGGGGAGCAGTGTCGGGATCGAAGGGAATGTCTGTAGTAGGGTGGAAACCAAGAGAGTGAGTGATGCTAATGGAATTGGTGCCATTTCAGAGAGGGTATTGAAGAGTCCTCTTTCATCTCCTCTATTTACACGTCCCAGATCTGTCTGAAGGAGGCCTTAATGGAAGAGATGAATGAGGACAAAGGAGAGAGGAAAAATACTGCAGTTGCTGGAAATCTGACACAAACAAAATTGCTGGAAATACTTAGATCATCTGTGGAGCATCTGTGGAGAGAGAAAAACAGAGTTAATGTTACAGGTTGATGAACTTTCTCTAACTTCAGTTCATCATTGGATTGACACTGCCTTGAAGAGGCTCATGACAGAGGTGCAGAGGGTGACAATTTCCCTAGTTGTCTCTCCCTCTTTTGCTCAATGATTCCTTATAGGAGCTGCAGAGTGAGAAACAAGTGTGGAAAATGGCACAGATCCTTCCTTCCATTGTGGTACCATGTCATTGGAGACAAATGGCTTGATTTTCTGCTGAAGGCACCATCTGGACACAGTGAAAAGATAAGAAACATTGAAGGACACATAATAGAACATGGTGTTTCCTCCCAAACAAGTTTATTGCCCAGGAACTATTAAATGATCAAGTAATAAAAATAAAAGTATAGGCCATTATACTGTATATTTTGACAGGAATTTTCCAAATTAGTATAATGTGGTTTTCCAAGTTTACCTATCTATTTACACAACTGATATCTGCAGCTAAACATTTTGGAGAAATCATCTTAGATTGCATAAGATTTCTGACCATAAGATGAGCTTACACACTAGTTCTGCTCCGGAAGGCTCAGATATGGATTCCCATGGACAATCTACAGAAGAAGGCTAATGTTTATGCACAATGAAATGCCTGGTGCTGACCAATAAGAAACCCTGCATGCAATGTTAAGAATGCACCTGCTTAAAGGTTGGAGAATTGTAGAAGTCATTTAGCAACCAATCCACAAGCAGCTGATGTATCCTCTAAAGAATGCTAGTCAGGTGTCCAACTTCTTGATGTAAGTTAGATATTAGCTGGAATATTGAGCTCTAATTTAGCAGCACTAACCTGAAGACAGCATTGCACACTGACTTCCGCAGTCATTAGCAATGTAAGCACCAACGTCTTCCCAGTAAGGCAACTGGGACAACTTGATCTACAAGTGTAGATATCGATGGCTGTTGTGGAACTACTTCAGCAACAATAATCGGTAACTGAGACCCAATTTGGTACTAAATCTAAACATGTAAACAGGCTAACTTTTTACATCCAATTAATGCCTGCTTTTATCCCTTCATCAGAATAGCCCAATTCCACATCAATGGGAGTCTTAAGAAATAAGACTTCTGATTTAATACTACACGTTTTGAACATCTGAAAGTGTGTGTCTGGTTAGTTCCTGAGAATTGAAACTTAGAGAAGAACACAAATGACTTGTGTGGTTGGCAGTTTATTGTCATGTGTACCACGTTACTATGATCAAAATAGTACACTTTCAACATGGAAACTGCATTTTATGTTCTACCAGGTAACAGTGTTAATGTCATCTTACAGTTCCTACATACATGATAATGAAATCTTTTGACTAATTGCTCCAAGAATTCAATTGATTATGAATCGGCTACTTTTGTTAAATTTAAGCTGGGAAATGGCCAGCTGCAGCTCTGTAACATGGAGGCTGAGGAGGAAGAAATGTGCATGTGTCAGAACAGTGCACTTGTGGTTGATGACAGTCATAGAAAAGTACTTGCACCCCAGTACAGATTGGAACCCTTCACACACCTAACAAAGGGTATCGTTGGAGTGCAGTCACAACTATGACAAGGCCACTTCCAAAGTGTGCCTGAATACAACATAACAGAACAAGTAATTAGACATGAAATTTGTGACCAATCTGGTTCAGTCACTGAGCTAGTAAAGAAAATTGCTGCAACTTGTGAAGGACCTAATAATAAATATTAAAAAGATAAGCTAAGAAAAATTACTTAATAAATTAGTGTGGATTCTGGCAACATAATATCAATTTCAAAGAATACAGCTCCATCTAAAATAGTCTGACCCCAAAACATCACCAGAGCACACTCTAATCACAGGAGATGTACTCTGTTAATCCCACCCCTCATCAGCTGCGCTGGCCCATTGTAATGAATATGAAAATTAAATCCTTTTTAGCTTTGAGACCAAGAATATTTTCATCTTTGCCCTGAAGGGAAAGCTTCATACAGTTGCAGGATTACAAGGTGAACCCACAGGTCACGAGGAGACCTTTCCTTTTCTCATCAAAGAATTCAATTTCTGAGCCCAAGTCTTTTAAAATAATACATTCTTGCAACTCATGAACAGCTTTTATTCATATCTGGTATGGAAAAAAATAAGCTTGCAGAAGACGTAAAGAGGATCAGAGGTGGGGATAGAATATTATTATAATCTGCCACACTCACACATCAGCCTTTTACTGAGTAATCACAGATAAATTGAGGATTTACATATTTAAGCAGGGGAGAGAACCTCTGTATGAAAATTTTAATTCAAAGATCGGTTTCCAGGACTTTAACTCTTGCAATCCTTTGCATCTCAAATTCTTTTTAGTAATGCGGCAATGTGCAACTCCCCTTCTGTTCCAGAATGAAGTATAACTTTTTTACAGGAAAGCTAAATTTTGCTTGTGTATTTTTCTTAATTGCTTTGACCATTTAACCTTGCATCGTTCATGATGATTGCAGGTTTGTTCTTGTGATGGATAATACCCAAAATATTGGAATCAGCTTGCCAATTTAGGTCAATCAGTTTGAAATCAAATGATAAGGAGCCTCTATTCTTTTAGATTTGTGTGGGAACAATAGTATGTGGATCGGTGTTGTGAAGGACACAAAGAGATATATAGAGGCAGTGAGCTGAAATGTAACACTAATGCAACAGTTGATTCAGGTGCCAGCACATCGTCAAAGGTGAATATTAAGACCGTGATGTGTTGGTAACAGAGTTGCTACAATGGTATAAACTAATAGTCTTATCTCACTGTTGATTATGTGATTTTTTAAAATTATTGTATGCATTTTTATTATCCCACTGCCATCAAATGATGTTTACATTGGTTTCTACTGGCAACCCTGGGAATGGCAACATGTGTGTATATTCCTCGAAAACTTCATAATTGGTGAGGATAGCACAGGTCATAAGTAATCTCTCTTGTTTAAGTTCCTCCTATTATTGTTATGAAAATTAAAATCAGAAGACATTAAGCCTTCATATATACTTATTAAGCACAGCATGTTTTATAAAATAGAATTCTACAAACTCTACCCTTCTCAAGATGACAATTTTTTAATATTATATTTCCAAAAGGCTTTCAAATTTTATAGAATAATGTCCTAGTCTGAGTAAGGATAATTTATCACTATAAAGTGCTGGGAACAGTGACTTCAGATCCTGCTGTTTATAAACTAAAGGGCATGAATTTGCTATAGTGAATTGGAGTAGCAAGTGGTTTATTCACAAGTGCTTTTTCATTTTTTTAATTATATTTGTGGTTCCAGCAACAGCACTGGTCATTTCATCGCTCTCTCCTGTTTACTACCCTGGAAAATGAAGAGCAAGACTGAAGGAAACAGAAAGACGGGGAGGCCCACTAGTTGAATGAGAGGTAGAAATTCATCCTCGGTCTCTCTATGGTGGCACCTGCCCGTTTGTCTTTCCCTTCTAAAGTTCAGTTCTGTGCGCCTGGAGTACAACCTGCCACTGTTAATTTGCTGCACATCTGTTGTGTGACTACCACAAACTTCTTCATCTAATTGGTAGCACTGGAGCTTCAATACGTTCCTCTAACTGAGACAAAGGTGGCTGTTTGGGCCTGTTGAAATCTGAATGGGATCTTTGTACTGTAGAAGAATGCTTCGTCAGTTTAGGAAAGCAATGTTTCAATGAATATTATGCTATAGATGAAAAATGTGAAGCTTATATTTTCCTAATCATAAATGAAAGGTTATCAGCATGTGGAGTCCCACAAGCATAGTCGTGGGACTAATGCCTGTATAGTTTGGTGACAAATGTACTCTACGTCAATTTCCCTACCAGATTTCTCCCTTGTACTTTCTCCTTCTCCACTGCCTTGACTCATGTGCCAGGTACATTTCCAGGGCTGATCCTAGTCCCAGTATTTATGTGCCAGTCTTGATAGTGATGAGTTTCATTAGGTAATTTGTTCAGGAGGCATTTCACAATCCAAAGATTTACATTTCCAGAAAGGTTGCTGGATCAATGTCAGGAACAGGAATCATAGAATCATAGAAAGTACAGCACAATACAGGCCCTTCGGCCCACAATGTTGTGTCGACCTTTAAGCCTCATCTAAAAAACTATCTAACCCCTTCCCCCCATGTATCCCTCTATTTTAAATTCCTCCATATGCTTATCTAGCAATATCTTGAATTTGACCAATCCAGTCCAGTCAGAATTTTTTTTCCTGGCTTAAACTGCTGCTCTGAGATTCTTCATTGTACCCTCGTTGTTACCAGAGAAGAGGAGGCCATTGCAGCATGAACATGACAACACACCACTCTGCATGAGGTACCACCCACTGATTTTTTAAAAAAAGCAGATACTGATTATTCAAAATATTTCTACAGCAAGTTTGGCCCAACAGTAAGTACAGTATATGGGAGAGTAATAATTTACGAGTGGAAAGCTTATATTTTTTGTAGAATTGTAAATGTCTAGATAGGTTTGCTCATTAAGCTTTATCCCTGGCTTAGAATGCTGAAGCTTAATACCAGCAATATTCACTGCTCATGTACCCTTGTAACCACAGCTTTTCTCCCTTGCCAATGAGCCTTGCAATGGTTAGTTCTTCTTCCATTTCTGCTGCCATATAATTCTTTTAATGGTGCTCTATCTGCGTTTTTGTTTTCCCCAGCCAATATCCTTTCCCTTCTCCAGCCTTTCTAGATCTCAGGAGTTTGTGTGCACACCAAAGATCTTCGCGCGCACTGACCGCCATGCCCTCCCAAGCTCACTGTCATGAGAGACGGGAAGAGTTTGTGAGCACCCTGCCCACTGCTGTGACATCTCAGGATTCCCAAGTTCCGTTCTCAGCCTTCCAAAAACCTCAAATCCCCTCTGGAATTCCATTCCACCTATTTCCCTCAGCTGCCAAGACTGCCACACCACCAGAACACAAGTACCCACTGTTGTTACCGCAACGCATGAAGGCTTTTGCATTGGTGCCAGACCCTGGGAATTGGTTTCCTTGTATTATCTCAGGACGTCTATCACCTCTCTCCTGTCCTCTCTCCTTGGCTTGCCCATCACTTTCTCAGTGCTGCTGGATGTGTGTTTTGTTTCCCCCACTTGGCCCTATACCACCTCCCTCTCCCACCACCCTTACATTGTTTGTCAGTGAAGAGACCTTTGACCCTCAAACTGTGTTAAAGAACCAGTAGTCCTGTCTTTCCAGTGTGTCAAATACTCATTTTAACTCTCAGGAATAGCTAAGTCAATTTTGTGGGTTTTTTTGTTTAAATATCTACCTTTGGTAGCCATTGGAGCTACTACAGATTCCTCAGCAAGGCAAGATTAGAAGAGTATTTCTAAGAGGATCATGTTCACTATTAGTTTCCCCTAAGCCCTAACCTCCCACATATTTGAGATGGCTAATAAGTGGACTCCACAAGTGTAGTTGTGGGACTAATGCCTGTACAAATTGGTGGCAGAAATTCCTGCTGTTAAATCTGTACACTCGAGGAATTAAAAACAGATATAATGCATTCAAAGCCCTGCTGCATATTTGGGGGAAAAAATAATAGAGGACTAAAAATGAAAATATTCACCTTGTTTTCCTCTGCATCCAAGTGACATAGAAATAATAAGAAGCTTCTGAAGGCAACATAAATTTTATGCATGACACACAAATGAAAGCTTGCATCTGACCACACAGCATGAATTTTACATAAAGCCCCTGCACCAGTATGCAAAAGGTTTATTAGTATCGTGTTTTAGAGTAGAAAGATGAGCTCCAAAGGAGAATGCATTTGGAGAGAATTACTGGGAACAAATTTTGCCTTGATGAAATGTAAGTAACCCCATAGTTAAAGGGCATTAGTTCGCTTTCATTGGAGTTACCAGATCTGTTCGGGAAACCTTCATTATGATATTAAACAAGATTTAATAAGTGAAAGTGACTTGTAGTGGTGATCATGAGAATTAATCAAGCGAGCTTCTGTCACTCCCACTGCAATATGTTCACTGGGTTCCTATAAACCTCTTACACATTAGGATCTCTTGAAGTGAAATTTTTCTGAAAGATTCAGCCAAAGGGTAACTTTTTTTTTGAAGGCAAAGTTCATCTGTTTTCTCTTGATCTCAGGCATTTGAAAAGAATTATTTTCCTGACATAGCATATTCTTTTTAATGCACTGAGATCTAAATTCCACGCTGCTGCACTTGTTTCTCAGCCAAGAACCAAGCACTGCAATGAAAAAGCTAGCAATGTTTTAGCCTGGAGTTAAGGTGCACTTGCCAAGGCCAATGCTAAACAATTTGTCCACTGATGATTATTTTAGGTGGCCCTGATGTCTGCCTGTGGGGATTGCAGCATTAATTTAAATATTAACATGATGTTTGCTGTTGAGTAAGGGCTGTTAGCTAAATTTAGGTGTCTGGCTTCTCTATTGGCTGCCGCAATGTCACTTTTGCCCTGAATAGTAGCCCTTTGCCTGAGGACCCTCATACATTGTAGTATTGGGATCTTCACCCCTGATCCTGGTAGCCCAAACAAGAGACTGTGAACTATTGGTTCATCTTACTTTGCAAGGTTCCTTAAGATATCTGTGTTTAAGATTGATGTCTGAGCCCCCATCAGTGCTCTGCGACAGGTATATATGGGCAGGCACGATTGCGTAGCGATTAGTGTAACGCTCTACAGTGCCAGAGACCCGGGTTCAATTCCGACCACTATCTGTAAGGAGTTTGTAAGTTCTCCCCTTGTGTGTGTGTGGGTTTCCTCCGGGTGCTCCAGTTTCCTCCCACATTCCAAAGACATACGGGTTAGGAAGTTGT
>JARFYF010000063.1:105133699-105146129 GCA_030265395.1 Rhina ancylostomus
CTTCTGTGTGTCACTATCTTAATATCACATAATATACCATATTATGATAAAGCAGGGTAATGATTTCCATTTCAGAATTACCAAAGCATCCCTATTTTACCTCTAAATGATGTAAAAATTCTAGGAAGGGCAGAATAGACCGGGAAAGAAATTACAACCCAAAGCAATTTGAGATAATATTTTGATACAGCTTTATAAATACTTGTACTGGCAAAAAGGGAGACCAAACCAATGGAGACAATGGAAATCAATGAATCTTGACAATGCCCAGGTTCTTGTTGCATATGAATGAAAATTGAGTGGAGGATTGTTATGATTCTAATAAAATATCAAACTTTATAAATGAAGATGCAATTAAGATTATGGCAAATGTGATGAAGCAATTAAAAAACAGAATGACAACATCCAACATGTAAAGTTGAACATGCAACAGCAAACATACCAAAGATGATCTGCTCCATGTAGGTGGTCTCCGAATAGGTGTTGGGGAACATGACTGTGTTTGTCTATGAGAAAGCACAGCAAAATGGCAGCAGTTCAAAATGTACTCATCATAGTCACAAGAACGGAAAATGATTAGATGAAATTCCCTTTTATTATGGGAGTAATGTAAGTTTAACAAAATCCCACTTGGTGATCAAACTGATGACCAGACTACATTTTTAACTTACAAACACATGCTTCATAAATTGCTAATTTACAGGATAAGATGGGGGCAATTAAATAAGTCCTTTCATCCATGTGTCAGAAGAAAGACACTAAATTATTTACCCTTAACAACAGCTGTCAATTCGTGGAAAAGTTATCTTTTTATATTTGCCACTTAAAGCACAATTACAGGAATAATTTTATGAAACATTGTTCACATGTCCTTTCTCAAGCAGTCCGTAAAAAGTAAATCTTATTTTGGAACACGAAACATTTTTATCACCAAGACTTCAACCATGGACAATTTTCACATTGTTCCCATCTCCAAGATCTTTTCATTGTGGCAAATTTATGGGAAATTGCTTTAAAAGGCATTTGTAAATGGTATAAATATAAAATCATACAGCACTCTAAACAGTAAAAATTTGTCTTATAAGGTTATATTATTCTAGCAATCTACATGAAGAAAATACCAGTTTGTTTCCATGAACTTGAAAAAAAATGATTCCTTCTTGAAAACAGCTGTATTCCAAGAAATTTGTATGTCACCCAAAGATGGCTGGAAAAGCCATTGGGCAGCTGTAGCCAAATTGCAGCAAAACAAGGCATTGAACCAGTATTACTTATTGATAAAAGAATTCAAAACATGAAATCATTGCACTAGACTCAGAAGTGTAGTAGGAAAGAACTGCATTGATTAACCTAATAAATTCCTGCATAATGCCAAAAATTGCTTTTAGAGGTGGATTCTAAAAAGCCCAAAGTGCTAAGAGATCAACCAAACGGAGACTTTAATCTGAACTAAGACTGACTTTAATCAAAGTCATCCAGCAAGGATGTGTCGGTTCAGGTGGACTACCTGCTTTTTGCTTATTTTACACTGTTTGGTTGAATCCATCTCTTTAAGCCCTTTCAATTATTAACAAATTAAATGTAATACACGTAATATAAAATTAAAAACGGTTTAAAACTTTACACAGAAGAAAAACCAAACAGAAAAAATGCCATCAGTAATGCTGTGTCTGAACACAGGAGGAGTTAAAAGGAGGAGGATTAGGAATGTGGAAGGAATTTACATGTTGGTAGAGAGAGTGTGAAATTTGTTATCATCATAGTGAATGTTCGAACCAGAAATGAAAGCAAGAATACTTATTGATTAAATATGTGCTATATGGAATTTTGCTTGGCAATCAAAAATAATTAAGATAAAAGTGCAAGAAGGATATAAAAGCAAAGAGATATATAGTTAAGATACATGCAAATGCAACCATGCTTGTGATGTCAGGATCAACTTTACGTAGGTCAGGTTGAAGAGATTTCTGAATAATATTTTCAATATATGGCAGCTTTAAAAAATTTGATACATTAACAGAAAGATCTAGAGATTGTATCACATAGTACGGCCTTTTCTGCACTATGTAATATAATTTTATCTAACTCTACTTCATCCATATAAAGCGCACTTTGGGAAATACTATCTTGTTTCTCTGGGAAAACAACTTCCATACTCATTAAGGTGCCTGGGCACATGTACTGATGTCACTTTTGGGTTGCAAGATGACCGATATCAGTCATGCTTTTTGTCATGCAAACATGACAAAACATCATTGACAGATGGGCCTCAAACACTAGAGCAGGCTTTTGCCAGAGCAACTTCAACTGAGGAGGATGACCTCAAGTTGCCCACCTTGAGTGAATGAATCGGTCACTTCAGTTGTACTGCCCTGGCCACCATGATCCCTTCAAAGATGTCCTGTCAGCTGTTAAAGAGAGGTTCAAATGTGCATGTGGCTGGCCCCACAACACCCACCCTTGGGGCATATTTGCTTCAAAGCAGCAAGCCTAAGTTGAAGCAATGGTTCCTGCTCCTGCCCTCAACCACCACACGACCCCCTCCAACACACACACACAAACAGCCAGCGATTATGCAGCAAACCTTATGTGGTGTTGATCTCTGAAGGCCCAGGAGAGTGCCACATGCTGTGCAGTTCCCCAGTGTGCTCACTAGCTTCTGGTCTCGCACCAATCTGGTGTGGGCCCAACTTGCAGCACAGCTTCAAAGTACGTTTTCACAAATTTCTACCCATGGATTTAGCAAAAATACAAGCAGCTAACAGATTTCCTTGGCACCAATTTTTCCCTTGCCTTCCCACTGCTCCCCACCCCACCCACCGCCATATTTCAACATCCCTGTCCTTCTCTCTACCATCAACTCCTACTAATTTTCTCAGCAAGGCCTGCTTTGGCCTCTATTCCCACTGCATTACCAAGCACCCATCTCTCTTCAGTAGAAGCACGTTAGGTGATATTGCAAATGGTGTTCTCTAACCAGAAATTGATTCATAATCTTTCAAAACCACTGGCGCCCAAACTTAAGAAAAACCTTTTTCCTATCCCTCTGCCCTTACAAACTAACACCAGTTTTCAATGTTCCTATTCTCTACAAAATCCTTAGACATAATGTCACTTCCCAGAGCCATTCTCACTTTTAATTTCTTGTCTAAATCTTTCCAATCATCTCCCACTGAAACAGGCTAACAAATTCATGAATGAAATTCACCATGACAGTGAATTGGATTCATTCTTCACTGCATCTTATATTTCTGCAGCATTTGAAATGGTCAACCATTACATCCCAATGCCTTTCCTCAGTTGTAAAACCCCTCAGTTTCACTCTTACCTATTCAATCGAAAGAACTTCTCCTGCAGTTGCTTATTTTCTTGACCCCCACACCCTTCCAGGATCTATCCTCATCTACAGGTGCCCTCAGTGTTTTCACCTGGTCCCTCAATTACAACAGAGCCACCCAGCTTTAACTCTCCATCACCTATCACAACTTCTAGACTCCCACTGCCCTGTCAGATTGCTTTTCAGGCATGCATGTTCTGCAGCTTGCACCAGATAAGTATTGAGAAACCCATCCTAACTATCACTGTATGCCCATCACGCACTCCTCATTAAGAACTAAAATGTTTCAGACTTAGTTTTAATGTGTGTGTTACAGTCTCTCTGAGACCTCAATGCTTTAGTGTCCTTCAGCCTTACACCCCTTCTAGCTGTATTCTTGGTTCCTCTCCAGCCTTTGCCCCACATTTAGGATTTCGTTCCTTGTAAGATCCAATCCCAACTTCTTAAAACTTGTCTCCATGACCAAGGTTTCAGTCACCTACCATATATTTTCCCTTTAGCTTGATGTCTATTTTTGATTACGCCCCCATGAAGCATTTTCAATGTTAAAGGCCACACAAACACTCACACAGAAATGTTAAGTAGTTGCATGCTAGGGTTCCAGTGTAAAGGAATTACTGAGCCAAACTGAGAGGAGTGAAACATCATGTGACTTTATATGAATTAAATGACTTTATTCAGTTCAGCCCTAGGTTGCTGCTGTCAGGTGGAGTACTACCATGTTGCAGAAGGCTACAGAAATGAAGTCTAAACACTTGCATTCCTGAATTGACCACAGGTGATACGAAAATATGTGGAGGAATCTCTGCCAACTTGCTTTCATATGTGTCCTGATAGGGTGCAATCTGGGTCATAACCATCTCCTGCCACTTGTTAATCAAGGTGCCCATACATTAGAGATTGCTTTTGAGAAAAACACAAGCACTCCGCTGGACTTGCATATCTACAAAATCAATTGATATTTTATTTTACAAATTAAGATGAGAGCTGTAATTCTGCTGCAAATGCTGGGGTGAATTCACTGCTTTGATATCATTACAGGTTTAGCTGTTTCTGGAAATGGTGGGGACTATCAAATCCTTCATTATGTCAAAATCTAGAATGACGCATTGCAGCTATTTTCTGAAATTATTATTTTCAGAATGCACATTATTTTCAAATTCTACAGAATGCACAAAAAATGTGAACTGTGATTTATTTTAACTGTTTGACTATGGAAGAGTTTGAAGGACACAAAATCTGATCCACAGTGGTGGTGACTATGTTATTTCCTTAACACGAGGGCCAGGTCTCTAAAATGTAATTGCTAATTCAAACCTAATTCTAATAACCACTTCAACTTCATTCAGCTTTATTTCAATGTCCATCAAACATTAGGAAATCCAAAAATCTAAAGTCCTCTGCAATGTGATACATATTATTAAATTATTTTTATCCAGAACCACCTTTCTTCCTTGCTAATACTGATAGGCCATATAAAACAGTGCTGGCAGAGGCAAATGAAACAGACAAGTGAGTCTGATCCTGACCACTCAGAGGTATAAAAATTGGAGAGATTATTAATAGGCGATTTCCATTAGCCAAGACCACTAGCTCTGGATTTTAATAAAATAACGTCCAGAATCATATTATGTGGACCTCAAGAGAAGGCAACAAGACCAACAAAACAACGATGTCAGGGGACAAGCTCTTCCCTAATAAAAATTTGAATGTAACTGATTGATTATTGCTGATCTGTGGACTTGTCCATGTGTAACACATTCAATCCCAGTAAGCACATCATATGACTGTAACACCACAGGTTTATCAAAGACTTCCAAGTAAACCATAATAAGTGCATTCAATACTGTACAGTACCAAGCAGCTGATAAAGTTTCCATAATAAGATTTTGTTTGCAGAAAGAACAAACTATCCCCTCAGTAGCTCTTCGATTAGTTTCTCTCAATTCAAGAATGTCTATGAACCAGTTGCAAATCTTTCTAACAGTCTCCCTACTGTGAGTTACAAAGAATGACTAGAGGGGCAAAGCTGCCATCTTCCATGAAAGACAGCATGCCCCACAGAGTATTTCCAACAGTTTCTGATTTAATTTTTAAAAAATCAGTCTGGTTGAAAGTAACAATGTGATCAGGCAAGTAATCTGTTTCAACCACGTTGTACGTGGAATGGAGTGCGATGCTCAGAATACTCACTCTGTGCAGATTTTGTTCTGTTTATAGAACTTGTGCCTTGCTGTGAACAACCGTGATATGTATATTGCCATTTCAATGTCATCCTGAAGGGGAAAAAGAAACAATTTAACGTTACAATTACAAGTGCAACCTCAGTCCATCTGTGGGTTTAAAAATACTTCATTTGTGTGATTGTCAAGAATATATTTAGAATCATTAAGTTTGAAATATTACCAGTGCAGTGGATTTCACAGCAGAAACAATGAGTATATTAGTAGTTTTCCATTTAAAAAAAAACATCAGTTCTGTTGTTTTAGTGAGCTCCTAGGTCTTTCAGGGTACATTTTTTAAATAAACACCATGCGAAAGCGAGAAGATGAAGTAGACTGCTGGCCTTCAGAGCAACACCTGAAATTTTCCAGCCCCTCCCAGCAGTTAACCAAGTGTTAAACCATTCACGTAGAATGTCGACAGTTTCTTTAGCTGCCTGGTACACCCAAGAAGTGATGCTCCCATCTGTCCAGCGAGAGGGTTGGGGTGTAATGTGGAAATCTCACTGCTGCTCTCATTAAATGGCCTCACTCCTACCCCCACAGCTGCATCAATGATTTCATCAGAACATTTTTACAAACTTTAACTGTTCCTGCACAAGTGAGCGCTGGCACAGTGGAAAAGGGTCAGAAGAGAAGGGCTGGGCATAGAAAGTGTGTCTGGCGCCCAAGAATGACTCTCACAAAATAGGGGCTTGTCAAATTTCTTAAGTAATGTGAAATGTCAAAGAAATAATCATCACATTTTGCTTCAGGTTATCAATTTCCTATTGCAAAATGCTGGAAAAAAGTATTGTGTGATTGAGTTACTAGGCCACAGTGCTGGAAGCTAGGATAAGAGGTCACAAAAGATCAAAAGTATTATAGATAATTCTTTGAAGTTGTCCACCAGACCCCAGAAGGCAGTGCTGAAGTACTGCTGAAGATCACAGAACAATTTTCAATAACTACTGCAAAGTCAAAGACGTGTATAGTGCACAGTAAAAATAGCTCCAGATACTTACTGTGTGAAACAGAACAGTCTCTTCTTTGCTTGTTAATTCTACATTAATTGAAGACTTGTTGTGTGTAATATTTCCAACTTCATTCCACCTGTGGGTTTAAAAATACTTTGTATTATTGCACATGGTTGAATTTTATTCTTCAGAGTTTGTCGGCTCAGACAATATTACCTACTTGACCAATGACCAAAATAAACACCTCACTCTTATTGGACAATGCACTGAAGTGATGGGTTTTATCCTGGGTGCACCAAGAAGGAATTGAAAGAACATCACGCAATCTGAAAACCAACCAGTAGGAGCAGGGACAGTGGCAATGGTGATAGAAAGAAAAGTTATATAAGGACCCGACATATGTTGTCCTGGCACATACTTCTGTGCTCTCAGAAGAAACTGATGTTGAGTCACTTGCCCCTCCACCTGACCGATGAATGACACCTGTAAGGATACTGATAAAAGCAAAAATATCTTCTGAGGAGAAACAGGAAAGAAGAAGAAAAGGTCCAACACAACATTTAAAGTCAAAAGCTCAACTCATACACTTGAACGTCTAACCTTTTATTCCTGAGCTTACCTATATGTTATAGTTGGACGTCCATTCCTGTGCTTTACAAATATTCCCATAAAGGAAATGCCAATAAAAGCATCATTTCCAATGTTGTCCTGTTAAGAGAGCAAGTGTTCATGAAAACAATGAACAACATTCTGACATGCACTCTGCAGCGATCCTGACCCAAACTTTTGTCAGAACCCAGCATAATTGGACTACCAAGCCTTCCTTTAAATATCACTCATCTTTTTGAATATGCAGCTCATTTACAGAAGGAGAAAATGCAGCAAGGTTTAGGCAGGAAGGTGGGACATTTGGGGTGGGAGGGATAGATTGAGAAGGGCAATTGCAATTGGTGAGGTGGGCTGCTCCAGGAGTATACTGGACTGGATTTTACTTGTGGGACATGGAGAAGCCCAGCTGCTCCTTCCAGTCTCATCAAAGAAAATGTTCTTTTATAAAAAAACCTTGCATTCCAGGGCCTCGCTGGTTTCTTAACATTTATCTGGCAAGTATCCTATTTTTTTTTGCTAAAATACCATCAAGATCCTAAATATATTACTGGATCCTAGTTTCAATGAGCGTTTTGCCAAAGTCAATCCTATGCCTATCCATTGTCAAAAACAACAGTGCTAGAATAGGGAAATCAGCAAAGACAGAACAGGAAGGGGATTGTCTCTATTTTCACTTTACATACCTGCTAACCAGGTTGAATTTAAATTCCCACAAAGGTTAATTTAAAAATATCATGAAAATAGTCTTGATTCTAATTATGAATTGTGCCACACACGATTCACTGCTACTGAAATATAGGATTACCAAACTGAGCAAATACAGGGTCGAGCAGCTTGAAAATATATCATTAAACTTTTGGAAATTATGCAGGACCAGCTAATTAATTTTTTGGAATCCTAGAAAGAATGCTGCTGGATGGTACTTAACATTTGAAAAGACAGACTTTGCATTCTTGAATTACTGTTACGTATGGTTGTTCAAATAATAACTGTTGAACTGATAATTCTGCTAATGCTAATAAACTTTACAGTGCGCTTGGGTAATACCAGATTTAAGTAAATTCTGTTTCCTTGATGCAAACTATTTCGTGCAGAAGTAGGTTTTCCTCTCCCCCTCTCCCCTCACCTATTAGCCAACAGAAAGTTTGAGCAGTTGATAATTAGGTTTGGGGTCGAACCTAAATAATTGAGTAACATGCTATAATCATTTAAAACTACCAATAGCAGACCACGGAATGTTCCCTTATGGAAATGATCCCCATCTACAATTTTTCAGTTGTCCTTTCTGCAGCATTGAGATTGCTTTCAACATCACTGTTTGTTGAAAAGAGGAACGGGAAATGATAGAAACACTCAGCGGGTCAGGCAGCATTTGTGGAAAGAGAAACACTTATCATTTCAGGTCTGAGACCCTTTGTCAGAATTGGGAAAGAGAAAAACTGATGAGTTTCTTTGACGAAGAGACCTCAACCTGAATCGTTAACATGGTTTCTCTTTTCACAGATGCTGCCTGGTCTGCTGAGGGCTTCTAGTGGATATTCTGTTTTTATATCACACTGAAAATGGGAATCAATCCTCCTTGATATATGAAGTTCCAGTTCAGATTTTGTGCATTGCGTTGGTCCCATGAGAAGAATATTTTGAATATGCCTTCAATTAGATTTACAATGCTCTAGTGAAATTCTTAACCATAAGTAAAACTCCCTTTGTAAATTATGTTAGTTTCTGATTACCTTAGCAGGAAAACTTTCCTGCCCAAAGCCTTCAAGCTGTTCCACCTCCTTAATATACAGCAACTCAGCCTCCGCAGGTGGCATCCCACTGGAGAGAAAAAAAAAGTAACAAAGGTATTTGGAATTCAAAGTACAAGACGTTAGAGTAGAATCAGCAAAAGTTTGGTGAAAAGGAAAAAATTCTCAAAGAGGATAGAGGTTCAAAGACAGATGTTCCTATCTAGTTATGCTTTTACATTATCAATAGAACCAACTGATAGCATTAAAACAATGTTTCTCAAATATGCTGAAAAAAAACTGCAGATGCTGGAAATGAGAACAGAGAATACTGGAAATAATGAGCAAGTCAGATGGTATTTGTGGAAAGAGAAACAGAATTAATGTTTCAGGTTCAAAACCTTTTATCTTAAACTTAAAATCTAACACTAACACTTTCCACACTTGCTGCCTAACTTGTTAAGTGATTCTAGCATGTTCTGATTTTATTTCAAGTGTGCTTCTCAGTTTCTATCCAAGATTAGCTATCCAAAGATATTCACTCCTAGAAATGCCACAGAATACACCTTGTCAATCTTATGAATGTTCACAGTTAGGTTTTTTTTAATGTAGCATTAATAGTAAGATTTTTTAAACACCGATTAAAACAAAGTGAAAGCTTGGATCCAGTTGAAGGAGTCTCCTGAATAAGCACATGTGAGCTAACAAGTATTTATAAACTGGTGTCAGGCCATAACATGGCAGCAATTCTTAGTAATCTGATGTGAGATGTAAGAATGTCTATAAGAAACCGAGCTCTTACAGATTACAGTAACTGGATATCTGCATCTGTACTAAGTTCTGCGGCACTGAAGACCTTCTTACCTGGAAACCTGGTGTTGCATTGCTACCTTCCTAGTCATTTCCTCCAACATCCGTTCATCCTGAGCCCAGTCCTATAAACATATCACAAAAGAATAAATCTTCCACCTAACCGTATTTATTAATCTCACTAGGCATACACAGCATATAAAGTTGATATCAGAGGACAGAAATTCAGTAACATCATTGTCACTTGGGCCTCACAAAGCAATACTGCATTTAACCTTCTGCTTTCATCGAGTGAGGCTCTGACCCTGATTAAGTTCTATTTACAATAACATTTTAAATTCCTTTGGACTGGGAGAAGCAAATTAAATTATCTGATATCCCTTCTTGCTGCTGGAAATTTAGGCAAGATCACGTTTGGGTTTGACCTGTATGCGCCATTCTATTCCATAAAAGTAGAATGTTGGTTCCCCAAAAGATACTCCAACATTTTCTCAGTTTCTGCTTCTCTCCAAGATCTCACAGAAGGATCAACAGGACGCAAATACTGGACTTAAAGTATTATACTAAAATGCACACAGCATAAGAAATAAGGTGGATGATCTTGAAATACAGCTTCAGATTGGCAGGTGTGATGTTGTGGCCATCACTGAGACGAGGCTAAGGGATGGATGTCTTTGGGTGCTAAACATCTAAGGATACACGGTGTATTGGAAGGACAGGCAGGTAGGCAGAGGGGGTTGCGTGGCTTTGCTGGTAAGAAACGATATTAAATCATTAGAAAGAGGTGACATAGGATCGGAAGGTGTAGAATCTTTATGGGTTGAGTTAAGAAATAGCAAAGGTAATAGGACCCTGATAGCAGTTATATACGGGCCTCCAAACAGCTGCCGTGACGTGGACTACAAATTACAACGGGAAATAGAAAAGGCTCGTCAGAAGGGCAATGTTATGATAATCATGGGGGGCTTTAACATGTGAGTGGATTGGGAAAATCAGGTTGGTATTGGATCTCAAGAGAGAGAATGTGTAGAATGTCTACGAGATGACTTTTTAGAACAGCTTGTTGAGCCCACTGGGGGATCAGCTGTACTGGATTGGGTATCGTGTAATGAACCAGAGGTGATTAGAGAGCTTAAGGTGAAGGAACCCTTAGGAGGCAGTGATCACAACATGATTGAGTTCACTTTGAAATTGGAGAAGGAGAAGCTGAAATCCGATGTGTCGGTATTTCAGTGGAGTAAAGGAAATTACAGTGGCACGGGAGAGGAACTGGCCAAAGTTGACTGGCAAAGGACACTAGCAGGAAGGACGGCAGAGCAGAAATGGCTGGAGTTTCTGCGAGAAGTGAGGAAAGTACAAGACAGATAGATTCCAAAAAAAGACGAAATTTTTGAATGGAAAAAGGACACAACTGTGGCTGACAAGAGAAGTCAAAGCCAAAGTAAAAGCAAAGGAGAGGGCATACAAGGAAGCACAAATTAGTGGGAAGATAGAGGATTGGGAAGCTTTTAAAAACTTACAAAAGGGAACTAAGAAGGTCATTAGGAAGGAAAAGATGAGCTATGAAAGGAAGCTAGCAAATAATATTAAAGAGGACACTAAAAGCTTGTTCAAGTATATAAAGAGTAAAAGACAGGTGAGAACAGGTGTAGAACTGATCCAAAAAGACACTGGAGAAATTGTAATGGGAGACAAGGAGATGCAGAGGAACTGAATGAGTATTTTGCATCAGTCTTCACAGGAAGGCATCAGCAGTATACTGGACACTCAAGGGTGTCAGGGAAGAGAAGTGTGTGCAGTCACAATTACAACAGAGAAGATACTCAGGAAGCTGAATGGTCTAAGGGTAGATAAATCTCCTGGACCAGATGGAATGCACCCTTGTGTTCTGAAGGAAGTAGCTGTAGAGATTGCAGAGGCTTTAGTAATGATCTTTCAAGAATCAATAGATTCTGGCATGGTTCCGGAGGACTGCAAAATTGCAAATGTCACCCCGCTATTTAAGAAGGGTGTGAGGCAACAAAAAGGAAATTATAGCTGTTACAGATACCTGTTATCCTGACATTGGTGGTTGGGAAGTTGCAGGAGTCAATTGTCAAGGATGAGGTTACGGAGTACCTGGAGGCACATAATAAGATAGGCTGAACTCAGCGTGATTTCTTTAAAGGAAAATCCTGCCTGACAAACCTATTGCAATTTTTTGAGGAAACTACAAGCAGGCTAGACAGAGGAAATGCAGTGGATGTTGTGTATTTGGATTTTCAGAAGGCCTTTGACAAGTACATGAGGCTGCTAAACAAAATAAGAGCCCATGGAATTACAGGAAAGTTACGAGCATGGATAGAGCATTCGCTGATTGGCAGGAAACAGAGAGTGGGAATAAAGGGATCCTATTCTGGTTGGCTGCAGGTTACCAATGGTGTTCCACAGGGGTCTGTGTTGGGGCTGCTTCTTTTTATGTTGTATATCAACAATTTGGATTATGGAATAAATGGCTTTATGGCTATGTTTGCTGATGATACAAAGATAAGTGGAGGGGCAGGTAGTGTTGAGGAAATGGAGAGTCTGCAGAGAGACTTGGATAGACAAGGAGAATGGGCAAAGAAGTGGCAAATGAAATACAGTGTTGGAAAGTGTATGGTCATGCACTTTGGCAGAAGAAATGAATGAGCAGACTATTACTTAAATGGGGAGAAAATTCAAAATTCAGAGATGCAAAGGGACTTGGGAGTCCTCGTGCAGGATACCCTAAAAGTTAACCTCCAG
>JARFYF010000063.1:105272363-105284410 GCA_030265395.1 Rhina ancylostomus
GCATTTGCAAATACGCTGCATTTGAAAATGTCTGCAAATACCCATAATCACATGCCCACCATGTTCAAACCAGCTAATGAACTGAAAATGCAGCCAGCCTCTTTCACAACTGTACTGAATTTACTCAAAGCTGCATACATTTTATGGTAACTAAACATCAGGTGAGGAGTGATGTGAATTATGATCAGGCCAGAATACAGTGATGGGTAATCCAATGAAGACCCACAGAGAGAGAAAAGTAGATAGTTTACAGAGGAGTTACCCAGCTGTAAGTCAATGTACTAGATTCCAGTCTCAGAATTGCTCAGGCAGGTCCTCACATTTGTTGTAAGGCCGACTCAGAGAGGTCCCACAATCCACAGGCAACACGTACTAATAAAGACAGAGGTTGCAGCATAAAAAAGTGCACTGCGTGCTATTGCATACGTCTAAATACCTCCATGCACAAGTGCCCATGTGCAGAGATGATAGGAGCCAATTTTCCCACCTCTGTGAAAAACAACAGCATATCCAAATGCTGACAAACAACTACCTTTCTTCAAATTCCATTGAGTAGCATACAGACGTTGCACAATGCCACAAAATTTCTAGGCCAGCACAATTCTTTTTAAAATTATGTAAATGAAAAACAGATTTGATTAAATGCAAATATAAACTCCAGTGTATTATTACTTTAGTTTTATAACTTGTTGAGTACTGAGTAGATGAAAGATTCCACTAATACAACAGAACATTACCAAAGAAACAAGGGAGCAGAGTGGACCAGAGGTAATGCGCAACCACAGAAAAGCAGAAAGGGCAACACTGGAAAGTAACAAGGATATCTAAACTTTACATGAAGTAGTACACAAAGAACTGTAG
Source organism: Rhina ancylostomus (assembly GCA_030265395.1). Taxonomy (NCBI): domain Eukaryota; kingdom Metazoa; phylum Chordata; class Chondrichthyes; order Rhinopristiformes; family Rhinidae; genus Rhina; species Rhina ancylostomus. Next base: position 105,273,225 of record JARFYF010000063.1, read on the forward strand.
CCTAACTTTTTGAGATTGGGCAGAGTGGATGGCAGTAATCCAGTGATATTACTTCTCCTTGAAGGATACATGAGCAAGCCAATTTTAGGGAGAAAGAACAAAGTCTTGACACAACTTTTTCTAGTCAGAGACAAGCAATCAAGTGTTAGCAATGTTGTGCAAGTGTAAAGTATTCCAAATTCAGAGATTTTGTACTTGATGAAAATCAATATTCCCTGCAAAAAAAAATTCTGTCGAGGCAGATCATTTATAATTATTTGATAATTATTTAGTTCTGCAGAAGCATGTGGCATTAGTTGCATTTTACAACAGGTAAAATGGTGGCTGCAGGGTGGGATGGAAGAGAGCTTCCTATTACTTGGGCAGAAAGCATGCTGACAAGTCATCTTAGGTAAAGCCAACTACTGGAAGCCAGACAAAACCATTTGCTGATGAAATACAAAAAAAACATGGAATCTGTTAAGAACATCAAAACAGTTTGGCAAACCTCAAGCTGCACCCAGAGAGGCAAACAGAAAGAGAAATCCAGGAGGGCTGTCTGGTTTGAATCGAGTCTGATCAGGATAGCTGCAGCTGCTGTTGAAAATACAGTCTGCAAAAGCAGACAGTAAAAGCTTCAGATCTCAACAAACAATGCAATAATTTCCAAGAGGGGGTGGTGTGGGGGGTTAATTGCTGAGAAAACACTTTTTAAGGAGCTCCTTTGTAGAAGACCAAGCCACATTTAGGCAGGAAAAAAAGAGCACTCCTGCAGTTGGGAAAGATATTTTGTATAAATGGGTTACCTTGTCTTCTTTGACTGATCATTGGCAAGTTTACTCTCAGCAACCAAAGTTCATAACTGGTCTTAATTTTCAATAGTTCAGTAGGAAAGAGGTAAAAAGAATTGCCAGGTTTTTTGTTCCAATATATTTCATAATAATTGTACAATACTCATAGACCAAAATGAATTAGTTCCCTACATTTAGGGACATGCTAACAAAAAAAAATTATTTATTCTTTCAAAACCCAGTTTGATATGGGAAAAATGGATCAGTCTACCCATTAAATCTGCTTTTTTGAACCACATAGCTTAGTTTCATGTATTCTTTTGCTTACTCCCCATACTCACTAAATATTCTTTTTCTCTTACTCACTTTTCATCGTACACTCATTGAACATATTAGTGGCAAAACAGTTCTAGATGAAAACAAACCACCATGCAAAGAATGTTGCTTAACTTCCCTGAATTCTTTTGTGCTCACCACCTTGCCAACTAATGGAAACAACTTATCACCATTTACTTCACTGTAACCTTCCTTTGCCTTGAAGACATCAACTGGTTTCCATCCCAAACTCCAATGAAATAAAATTGTAATAAACCTCATTGTTGCTGTAACTGCTAACTCTTATCAATGAAAAACTAAACACATGCTTCATTTTTCCCCACTGCTTTTATATCCTTCCAAAGAACAGGATGCTCCAAACCAAACACAATATTCTAACAGCAGTACAAGTTCAACATTACCATCTTGCTTTTTACATTGCTAAATACCAATTAGGGAATTCCATGTTTTTGTTTAAAAGGTCATCTCTTAAACTACTACCTTTAATAATACATAAATCTATACATAAAGCCCCTCTGTTAGTAAGAGAATAGTCAGTAGGGACTTCAAAAAGTTATACAGGTGACCCCTGCCTTAGAAGGTCTGTATTGCGATTTTCCACAGTGCAAAGCTACATCATTTGCACATGCATCAAGAAACGCAGGGAGAAAAAAAAAATGTATTCATTTTTTTCCATGTCAATTCTGTGAGAGCGAATTCTATTCCATTTCTCAAATTTTTGGGTAGTAACTTATGAACTCTGCAAGGATGAATCTCCATAATCCAAAAGGCTGTAGTGTGGGGGTCACTTGTACTTTTCCAACCTCATTGAATTCTTTGAAGTAAAATAATCACTAGAGAAGAGCAACACATTCAATAGATGTGTATGTTTCCAGAGTCTTAAATAAAGGTCGAACATTGTAGGTTTATAACCAGGAAAGCATGAGTGGACAGATAGTAGAACGGATGGTATGATGGCCACAGGAAACAGATTATGGATTATCAGTAGCTACTCAGGCTAAAAAGGTGGGAAGTAGCACATGCAGTCGGTCATCATGGGATCCCCATTGTTCATAATTTACACCAGTTTGATTCAAGAACCAAAAGTGGACATCAAAATGTGGTATTTCATACTGAGGAACTTAATAAAAGGGGACATTAATAAACCTGCTGAATGGAACGTGATTGAAAATTGAGTAGCAATGTGGTTGTGTAAAACATAACATTTTGACAGAAAAAAAGAGCCATGTTCTGCTTGATATAATAAGGGACTAAATGGGATAGCAAAGGCATTTATGTATGGATACAAAAATCACCAAACAAAGCAATGCAGTTTAATGCAACCATAATAAAGCAAACAACCCATTTGAGAGGGATGGAACTGAAAAAACATTTTTTTTTAATGTTAAGTGCATTGAACCCTGGTTATACAGTACTTAGAAGAGAGGAGATAGTTTTTTTTCCCCCCATTTTTTCTTGGGATGTGGACATTGCTTGCAAGTCAGGCATTTATTGTCCATCCCTAATTGGCTCTGAACCCAGGAGTTAACCACATTGGAGAGCTAAGTCATATACAGGCTAGGGTAAGGTCAACAGATTTCCTCCCCAAAAATTACATTGGTGAATCAGAAGGATTTTAAGTCCATCAATTTCAAAGACAGCACAATAATACCAGCCTATAATTCTAAATTTGTTTAATTATAGAATTTAAATATGCCAATTTCAACAGGGATTTAATAAATGAATCTGGAATTAGGAACTGACATTATTTTGTTGACTCTGGAACAGTTACGTCTTTGGTCCAGTCCTCTGGCTGTGTATCTAATCACCTAACTACTTTGCTATCTTATCCAATAGTTTCATATTATTATTAAAAAGTAGAGAGGCACTGGAATAAAGTGCAGAAAAGATTTAGCAGAGTAATAAGGGAACTGAAAATGATACTTATCAGAAAGGCCGGACAATCTAGGTCTCTTTTCTTGGAAGAGAGGCTGAAAGATGATCTAATAATATCTTTAAAATCATGAAAGGGGGTTGATGGGTAAACAGAAAAAAGTTTCCATTTATGGGAAATCCAAAGAAAATGTTACAAACACAAGAAAGTCACCATAAATTCAATAAATGTTTAAGTTTTTAATACCCCCAGAGAAATGGCAAGAATGTGAAACTCACTACCAGATGGAATATATACATCAAACGACAAAGAAAAGTTTAAGAGGTAACTAGTTAAACATGAAAGAGAAACAGGAAAGAGAAATCACGGCTAGGTTGTTCCATGATTCTCAAGTTATACTTCAATTACCATATACTTTCATAATGTTTGCATAAGCAAAAACAGCTCTAAGGTAGACCTCCAAGGCATACCACTCACTAACGCTTTTAGTTCAAGCAGCTTCCTTTCACCTTTACCTATTACAACTAACCACCAACAGTCATTACTATGTGACCACCTTCCCCTTTCATTTATATGAATTTTAAAAATCCACACTAATGTACACTAAATTTCCTTTATCTACCCTCTCGCTTCTTAAAACAAAATTCCTAACACTAGGTCACACACTACTTTTCTTTCCAAAAACCATTGATGAATGACCCAGATGTTTCATCAGGTGCATGGAGATTATACACTTATAGCTCATCAAACAAATTAATGGCTTCAGTTCACTCTGGCTCATTTTTTCTTGGTCCATACTAGAAAATTTGCAAAAAGCGGATGAGTATTTCTCCCCATTCTGCCTTAATTAGGAGGAATGGCACTGTACATATCCTACACATTCCAGATCTGGCCCAGTGCAGCTAATTTCCAAGATGAGGGCCTCATCAAGCAATGTACAAACTCAATGTCAAACTAGTAAGATTTGCTAAGCTTGGTAATCGACCAAGAATGTGTTTTTCCCCAGTAATAAGTCATAAGTTCTAATAGTGCGACACATTAAATTGTAGCTAGATATAAAACTAGGAACTTTAGAAAATGGATGAACTTGCACAGATTTCACAATATAAAAATAGTTTTATCAGTCATTTTAATAACTTTTTGGAAACTGCACTTGAAGTACAGAACCATAAATAACTAGTTAAATCACAGCTTCCAACTCTGGTCAGTACTGGATCTGAGCCACAGCAGCAATGAGAACACTACAATTAACCACTATGGCAGAGAATTCAGATTTTCTGATTCATCTCCAGTGATCTTAAAGGTTACTTTAACAATGCTGAAATAGTCAAGAGAAACCAATTTGTTAGTGTGCATAGATACTTAAGATTCAATGGCCAAATACAAGGAAACTAGCAAACAGGGTATTGGTTTGTATTAAGAATACAATTCAATATAAATAAAAAAGTCACCATTCAGTACTGCACCCATTGCTGCCCTAAACGTATCTGGAATACGGTGTGCAGATTTGATCCCACTACATGGTGGGTAGTATGGCAGCCTCAAGAAACAGTCCAAGAATAGTTGCTTAGTAGAACTACATCAGTTATTCCTGGTTTCAAGGACAATGCTAATATAAATTACAGACATGAAAAAAGCTGAAAAGCAACCCTACAAATTGATGACCGAGTTCAAAGGACTGAGCAGGCCCAGGGACTACATGCTTAACCTATGAAAGAGCAATAAAGACTGAACTTTTAGGTGGTGGTTCATTCTAGATGGAATGTTGATCCCTTGGAATTCATTGCCAGCTAGTGCAATGCATACTTACTCTGCACATACATTTGAGAAAACAGGTCTGTTTGTCAACTAGAGGCAGAGATTGAAATACACAGAAGTTATGTTTTAGTAATCTTCTGGATTAAATATGATCCCCAGGAATAGCTCACAAGGAAACTTAAAGAATTTTAACTCTTATTGGCCTCAGATTTTTTTTTAATGGTTGTTTTTGCAGCTCGAAGGAGATCAAATGACTGATGGTGAATGTGAAGCCCGGTGAGGGTAAACTTCACCATAATTACTCTGCCACCATGGTTTAGGACAGCTCAAAAGACCAGTTGGTCTTCTGCTTGAAAATTTTTATACATTCACAAAACATTTGTAGTTTAGCTGATGAAACTGGACTTAAATTACCCCCAGAATTTTAATTACCTGCTGACATTCTCTACGCAGACTAAATTCTAATACTCAAAGCAGAGTGAGATTACACAGCACCTAACACAACATGGGAACTCACCAATTTACCACATCTATTCCAGAAACCAAAATAATGGCTCATTTAACTAGCCTGAGGTCAATAAGTGGACTGCAGAAGACTTGGAAATAGAAATTTCATTTTTTAAGCATAGGGGAACACAAGTTCTATTGCTTTAATGTACCAGCATGAAACTTGCATTTCTTTTCATGATAGTTGAGTGATTTGTTGGCTTTCAAATAGTTAAAACAAGCATGTATTATTTTCATTCTGGATTCAAGGTTTTAAATTTCCTCTGAATCAAAACAAGTGCATCAAACCTATTCTCGCAAGGTTTTGTACTGACCGATCATCACAGATTTTTAACAACGTAGTATGTACTTCCAACAAGCACAATACAATTGTTTAAATAAAACTTCTTACATCACTGACTAGAAGTTGAAAGTAAACTGCAAGCTTAAAATAGCACATTCACACAAACAGGAATCAAGAATGTTACTGGGGAGATTCATATTACAGTCTAGATTGGGATCTAGACATATGTTCCACATAGATTGCTATTACCATGTTCACCAGATGATCCAGGATAAGGGTCATCAGTCTGAATACTACTTTTATTTGTCACAACCTGCTGGGTAGCAGAAATTTCCCAGCCTAAGGTTCAGGAACCCCTGCACTATAACTATACAATATGTATTTAATTGGTAACGTCTAGCCAGTTACATAAACTAGACATAGATTTCATTTCCATTCATTTCAATTGGTAGACAATACCTAAATACACAATAAAGCTATTCAGTCTTCAAACACATGCACTGTTTATTCATTTTTGTCATTTATAGGTTTTTTTTATATCTGTGCACTGTACTGCTGCCACAAAACAACAAATTTCACTTCCTGTCAGTGATAATAAATCTGATTGAGATTTTTAACACTCAGGTAAAACAGCCCATGATTCCCTCTAGATTAGGATTTTGCATAATAATCACATTAATAAGAACTTAAGAATAAGAACCAGTACAACTCATTTTGCCACCTGACAAGAGAGACAACCTGCTTCTTAAAGTTACAGCTGCTACCTCAATTTTACACATGTACAATTATATTGATACTTTATTACAGCCAGTCAAAACTTTGAACCTCAGCTACAGGTAGATAAGTGGGAATCATTTTCGCTCATCCGCAAACTGAAGCCCCTTCCACTGTAACTATATAATTTGAAATAACAATATCTGAACTCTTTCCACTGTCCCATCATTCCAAAAAAGGTCTTATCAAGCTAGGCGAAGGAAATGTTTAATTTAGGAATATTTAGAAAACCCACCCCAAAATAATGCTTTCTTTCATTGACTGGAAATGTGGTCAAATTTACAGCAATTAGCAGCAGCAACCATTCAAATCTAATTCATTCCCAGCAGAGTTGTAAACAAACAATGGTGTTCAGGAAAAAAAAAATGGATGCAATATAAATTTATGAAATATGACTTGTCCAAAACAGAGTAGATGATGAGATATCACAAACTGTTGCAGAGCACAGTTTTCGGCACAGCTTTGTGGGCCGAAGGGCCTGAATTGTGCCGTAGTTTTTCTATGTTCCTAAATTCTGGTACATCCATTAATGTCATGGAAGAAACCATATTTTTTAAACTGTCCCATTGCATTAACTTTCTTTGCACTCAGGGCTTGATTCATAAAATTAAATCAGCATGAAACAGGCCCCCTCCATCCCATCTAGATTGCACCAACCATCAACTGCCTATTTACGCTGATCTATTTTATTCTCCCCACATTTCCATCAACTCCCCCAGATTCCACTGCTCACCAACACACCAGGGGCAATTTACAGTGGTTAATTACTCTACCAACCCTGCTCGATGGTGTAAAAGTGCAAAGCTATTTTTTTCATTTTGTAAACAGTGGTGCAATATTTAAAGTAACAACTGGTATTTATATGATATTATTCACAACATCCCAAGTGAAGAAATTTCAAAATGCAGTCTCTGCAAAAAACAAGCAAACCAGCCACCAATTTATATATGGCAAATTTTCATGAACAGCAGATAATCTTGTTGATAGTAATGCTGATTTGGGGATTGTTATTGTCCAAGGAAGCACTGCACAGCTCTTCTATGAAATAGTACCATCTGATCCTTTAAATTCATTCAACAGGGCAGATTTGGTTTCACAACTCAGTCAAAAAAAATGGGGGGCCTAGAAATGGTGTATTGCTTGGAATGGCCCATTTCTTCTGTATTGCAAAGTGGGCTTTTGTATTGGAGGCCAGTCCACTGCAAAATTCTATTGCTCATGAGGGCCAAGAGGAGATGATGTAGAGAATAGACCTCGTATACCTTGTGTTAACTGACCTTTGGTTTGTGTGCTTTACTGTCATAGAACTTTGAAGGTTTGGGTCAGATTTTCAGGGAGGATCATGATTGGCTGCTGGGAGATGATGAGGCTTGGGCTCATGTGCATTGGCAGTTGGGTGGAACAATTGTCTAGTAATCAGGGAGGGGGAGTGGCTGCAAAGGGTGAAAGGTGATCAGGATGTCAAGATTATTGTAGTTGATTTAATAATTAAATGGGTCTGAGGCTGATCAGGTTAGAGATTGGAAGGAGGGTGGCAAAGCCCGCAATTAAGGATGGGGAGGTGGGTATCAGGGTAATGATCAAGAAGAAGTTGGAATGAGGATCAGGAGGGACTTTGGAGTTCAAAGGGAATTTTACAAGTGGTATTTCTTGCATGGAAAAAGGACCTATTTAAGCTTGGTTCCCAATGCTAGGCAGTAAGGCCTGGACCTCTCCCTCAAAGGAAAAGCCTAGATTCAAGAACACTAGATGTGATGTCTGGTCAGTGGACTTAAAATGTAACCACCCTGTTGGAAGTACTAGCATCAGACCTCTGAGAGAAAGTATCGATTATGTTGTAAATGATGGCACAGGTAAAGTGATTCCATGCAAAGAATAATTCAGGAATACTTTTACATCCGGAACTACAAGGGATGGATTTTCAACCTCAACATTGAAGGATTAAAGTTTAGTGGGACAAATTTGTTGCAAACTGTTCATAATTGAATTCAATGGGTGGAAAGTGATTGTCTAATCAGGCCATCACTCTCTCCTACCCCCAACTCCTATGGTGAAGAGGAAATTCTACACACTCTCCCCACCTTCACTCTTTGAGACTCTTGAACGTTCCATTGTCAGAAATGTTCATGCTAACAGGGCTTCTTTCAAATTTATGGTGGTGACCCAGAAACATTAGGAAATGAAAGAAATCTGAAATAGCAGGAGAGAGAACAATGTGAATGCTAGAAACATGAGGTACAAGAATGGAATGATTCATTACCTGAAATTCAATGTTGAATCCTTTGAATCAAGATTGTAATGTGGTAAGTCAGTAGATGAGATACTGTTCCTCAGGCTTATGTTGAACATCACTGGAAGCAAAAGGCAGAGAGAGCCAAGCTGGAGTGTGATGATACAAAGCTGGGTGGCAGTGTGAGTTGTGAGGAGGTCACATACTTTGTTGGAAAAGATAGAAAAGCAAATGGTGAGACATTGAAAAGTGTTGGTGATTAAAGAGACCTAGGAATCATTGTACATGAATCATTGAAAGTTAAAATGCATGTACAGCAAGCAATTAGGAAGCCAAATGATACGATGGCCTTTATTTCATGATGATTGGAATACAAGAGTAAAGATGTCTTACTGCAGTTAGATGCGGCTCATGTTAGAGCACACCTGGATTATTGTGCTCACATCTCACCTCCATACTTAAGGAAGGATATATTTACAATGGAGGGAATGTAGTGAAGGTTCACCAGATTAATTTGTGAGATAGGAGAATTGCCCTGTAAAGGGGGATTAAGCTGACTGGACCCATATATCTAGAAGGACAAGAGGGGATCTCATTCAAACATTAAAAAATTGTTATGGGTGTTGCAGAGTAGATAGTGTTATGGTATTTCCCTCGCCTGAGTTTCTAGAACCAGGGGGCAAAGTCTCAAAATAAGCGGTTGGCCTTTTGGGACACACAGGAGTACAAATTACTTCTCCCAGAGGGTAGTAAATCTTTGGAATTCTCTACTGAAGAGTGATGTGTGCTCAGTCACAGATCACAGAGAGATTGATAATTTTTTGAATATTGAAGGAATGAAAGGAAATGAGATTGGAGCAGGGAAGTGGTACTGAGGTAAAAGATCAGCCATGATCTTATTGAATGATGGAGGAGGGATGAGGAACCAAATGGGCCACACCTGCCTCTGTTTTTTGTTCATACACGAGATAGAGAATTAAGGTGAAAGGCAGCTGGAAATCCAGAGTCAGATTCACATTACAGTATGAAAAATTAATATGTTGGAGTTCTAATATGATGTATTACTGCAGGTGAAGTTTGATGAGGTGGTTTAAGCTGGTCTATCAAATATTTTCCAATAGCACAGCAACAGATTTGGCCTGAATCTATCATCCAAATTCTGCAATTCCCCTGAACTATGAAAGTTTGGCAAAGGCTTGAGTCCAATGCAACAAAGACCTGAACACAACATTGCTGCCTTCCTCACTTATCAATTAAAACAGGAACAAAGAAAAAATATTGGTTCTGTCGTGATTTTAAAAAAAATGAACAAATAAGGATTTCCTCTTTCAAATAATTTCACCAGTTTGGAATCAAATTTGTGAAAAGCATGTTGTATCCATTACAGTACAAGATTAAATGACAGAATTCCACCAAGTGTAAGGATAATGGAATGCCAAAGCTTCTTGATTGCCGGTCACAAAAACCATTGCAGATGGCAACAGTTTTTACATTTTACAGACATAGTCACATGTGTATGTGCTCTTTGTAACATCAGCCCTGCTCCTGCTACAGTTATTTAGCAAGGAAGAATTGAGAACCACTGGGACAATTTTTGCAAGTTTGATAGTGTCTTCAGAATGCTTTTTATTTAGGATTAGTTGGTAACTTTGGTTAACCAATTATCAGCAATGCCGCCCTTATTTTAACATCTTGTTCATCCCTTATTTAATTCTGAACTCTCCTCAACTAAATTGCATTCCTGAACCATCTAAACTTTTTTTTTAAAAAAAGGAATAAAAATGGAAGCCAGGTTTGTATGTCCTGATTATAATTTAATCCTTTAATGCCTGACATAAATCTGGTGAATCTGTGCTGCCCTCCAAGGATAACATGAACTGTAATACCCAAAAATGAAGATAGTGCTGTATACTTGAGACCAGATGTGAGGGAGGCAGTGGGGGTGCTTTAATATGTACAACTCAAGCATCACCTCCTCAACCCCCTTTGAAATAACATTCAGCATTTTATTAGCTGTATTTTATTACCTGCATATTAACTTTTGGTGATTTGTGTACCTGGATGTCTAAATCTTTGCTCCTTTACAAAGGGACGTGGTTGTCCTTGAACCACAAATCAAATGACTAAGAATCAACATTTGCATGGTATCCAGCAAGATTCATGGATGGTAATCAGGAATTGGATTGAACTTTGCCCTGAAGACAGCAGCAGCTGCTGGCGGGCAGCCTCAGCCTTAGAGAGATTGAGCAGCCCGCCACTGGAGGGTTGGGAGGAGTGCAGGGGATTGAGATGGAAAAGGAGAGGTAAGGTTTAAGAGGGAGGGAGCTGAGAGGGGATGGGGACTGAGGCAGCTAGTGGAATGGAGGCTGAGAGAGGGTTGTTTGAAAGAGGGAGGGAATCAGGATGAGGGTGTGAGGCTGAGGAAAGGGATGTGGGTAAGATCATGGGAGTGCATCCACGTGTTATGGGCAGAGTGTGTCTATGTGTGTTTAGATCCTTTGTAACCACATCTGTGTGTGTTCTAAATCTATGCAGGCGAGACTGTCATGTTTTGTCTTAGATTACATTGATCTTGCTCTGTCAAGGCTGTGCAATAGCTGGCATGAATGAAGACTCCCTGTTGGTGGTAGTGGCACTCCCCACAAATGGAGCAGA
>JARFYF010000063.1:105284510-105298387 GCA_030265395.1 Rhina ancylostomus
TCCAGCGCCAACATAGCATACCCACAACTTCCTACCCCATACATCGTTGGAACGTGGGAGGAAAGCGGTGCACCCAGAGGAAACCCACACAAACACAGGGAGAATGTACAAACTCATTACGGACTGCAATGTGATCCAATATCAAAGTGGGTATCCTTTATATTGGGGTAACTAATGTTAATACTGATAATCAGAAGTGGATTGAGTGAAAAGGACCTTCCAGTTAAACAGCATACGTACAGGATATCAAATTGCTTCACGACTAACTTCTGAAATATAGTTGAGGCCAGAATGAAGATAAATGAGGCAAGCAATCTGTACATAATATCATTCAAAACAGAAGATCTAAGATTAAAAGCCAGATAAATCCACTTTAGTGGCTAGGGTCGAGACATAAATATTGAATAAAACATGGAGCAGCATTCTTTGGGATCACTTGAACCCGCGAGAGAGAATGCATCTCTTTTCCAAAGAACTGCACTTCCAGTAGGGCAGCACTGTGTTATTGACATAATGAACTGGCAATCTAGATTACTATTCAAACTTCATCATAAGCCAAGGTTAACTTTATATCATAGCAATATACTCCCTCTGTAAGTGTTCAGCAAAAATAAATCTGAATGAAAAAAGCGAGATAATCAGAGCACAAAAGCTTCCACTCAGGTAAGTAATTCTACCTTCATAAAGATTGGATATGCTGAACCTCCTGAACCTCAAAGTGGGCAGTACTGAAAAAAGAGACAGGGAGGGGAAGTTTGTAAGAGTATACATTAAAAATTGAATGCATACATTAAAAACTGAAAAGAGGACTTACCTGCAAGTTGATAAAGGCCAAGGACCCTACGGTAGCAGATCGGAACAGTTTGGTCCCTTTTAACTAATGCTGAGGCTGGCTTCAACCCTCCAGCCCAAGCATGCGTCAGTACAAATGGCTCACACTGTTCACAGACCTTGCACATGCAAAGGAGTTTCTGTTTTGTAAATGACGTTAAAACATGCGATGCACACCTTTTGGCGGCACTTTGTATGCTTGGTTGACTCAGTGCACATGTGCAACAAAGACACAAGGGTTCTGAATCAAATTTGATGGAAGAGCAATAAGAATGCAGAGTCTGATCGCATCTGTCGACTAGATTGAGTTAAATTAAGTCTCACCACACCATTGTCACAGAGCTATGCAAAAAAATTTCTAGCGCAGGATATTCTGGTGTACTATTTTACCTTAAGGATCCATCACAATATTCACTAAGGTGTACTTCCAAAAAATGGAACCAAATTTCAGAAATAAACAACACGCATATATTGCTACACTACATGTTTAGTGCAAACATCCAAGGATAAATTTCTGAACATTAATTTCCATCATTGATTGTTAATGATTTTGCCAGATGTGCTAACATCTCTTTATATAGCTTTGCCTCCCATCAGCTCCACCCCATAATGGGGATACATCAGGTCATGACCCACAGAAGCAATTTGAAAGTCCCCTAGAGCTACACTTTTAAGACATGAAACACTAATTCGAAGATACCAGTGAATGGGATGGTGATCACTAAAAATCAGAGTCAAACACTGAGTGAGGGGGACAGAGGGGTGGGTGGGGGGGAGTGCAGTGCAGTGGAAGGGAGGGGAATAGAAAGAGACAAAACACAATGAATGAGAGAATGAAAGATAAAGCATGAAAAAGAAACACATAGTGAAAGACAGCACAGCATAAAACAGAAAGAAGCAAAAGAGAATTTATCATTCTATATTGCACCTGCATCAACTATATAAAATTCACTACAGAATTTTTTTTTACCCAAGCTACTTTTTAATCAATTCGAAATATTCCATTTTCTTTAATTCAGATCTTTTAAATGTTATATCAATAATGTAGTCAATAATCCTACTTCCCTCACTTGTCTCAGCATTTCCTTCTTTTGTACTAATTGTCTCAATAGTCCCTTGTGAATATTGGGCAATCTGACCACATTTAAAGCAACAAATAAATACAAACTGTTGTTTTTTGTTTGTTCATCACCAGTAGGTCTTGAAAACCATACAACATGAATCACTCAGTAGGGATTTGAAATCGTCTTACGCAATGGTTTACTTAGCTGCATTTGGCAAGGTAATTCATCCTTAACACATCATATAAAAATCAAACAACCTGCATGTCAGATAGCTAAAATGCAAATAAATTAAGCTGTTCATTTAAATGTGCGGTGTTAAAATGCATTTTAATATCTCTAATCGGCACAACAGAAGTACAAGGATAGGGATATTGTTGATTCTTGACAATTAATTCACTGAGAAATCTCAAACTTTGCTGCTGCTCTAAGGCAGCTGTACATAAAATTATCTTAGGCTGTAATGTATTTCATCTGACAATTCTCAGAAAAAGCTTTATATGACTGGTTCTCTGTGCCTCTGCTGCCAATTCTCCACTCCTCATTCAATCCCAGTTTATTTTCTGAGAAGTAATCTAAACTTCTGCCATGCTATTCAATTAACAATACCCTGGACCTCTCTAAATCATTTTAAAATCTTACCTTTTGCATTAATTTATTCCAAAGGGCACCAATCAAAATGCACGTCTCTGACATTAAGAATCACAAATCATTTATCAGACAAGTTGGCTGCAGGAGCTTAAAAATAAACTGTAACCAAACCAAACAGTCCTTTGAACAAGTAAACACATCCTCAAGCATAATCTCCAGCTAAAGTCTCAAATTTGCCAATTGTTTAACATTAACTTTCTATTTTGTTAGGAGGGAGGCAGTGAAAATATTATCCCTAAACATAAAATGATCATCTATGCTGCAGCTCAGTACTTTTTTTCCATTTCCTGGCTAACCTCTAATTTTTCTACTGGCAACGGCATGGCACTGGTGAAGCAAATGGGGACAGGAATTCTGATGACTATGGTTTTATTTCTACAAACAGGTTTACAGAGCTGTTTAACCATACAAAGCTGTGTGCTCAGAAACAGTGTGCCACAAATTCCAATACAAAGGTATCAGTCTGCAAAATATTTACTGCATGGTTTAAAGATATTTTTATGTGCTGAATAGGGTTTTTGTTATTCAAGATGTTCTTTTTTATTCAAGATGTTCAAAATTTACAATGCAAGTCAGAAACAAAAGTGCACTTTGAATAAAAGAATCCAAACTATATGCAAGCAGTCCTTGATGTTTTAATGTTTTGATGTTTTTGTATGATATCCATGCATTTCATATGGGTTTGAGGGTGAACCTCAAAATTCCTCCATGCCGAGAAAGGCACGTGAAACCTCTGATATGCTGCATGCCAGCACATGAATTGTACATGGGCCAGCCCAGCAAAGGTTCATTGTACTTCCGCAGGTACGGATGAATTTAGCAGAAAGCAAAAGCACAAGAAACTGAAGCAGGAATAGGCCATTCAGCCCCTGGTTTCTGCTCTGCCATTCAAGAAGATGGGGCTTATCTGAGTGACAATTCCCTGCAAGAGACCCACAACCCTCAATTTCCTTAATTTTCAAAAACATGTTGATCTCTCTCTTGAACATACTCAGTGACTGAGCCTCCACAACCTTAGTGAACTCAAAACATTCAGTAACCTCTCAGTGAGCGAATTTCTTCTCATCTGTGTTCTGAATGGCTAACCCTTTATTTTGAGTCTGTGATTCAGGTTTCTTGACACCCCATCTAGGGGAAGCATCCCTCCCATTCACCGTGTCAAACTCCAGGGGCATCTTGCATATTTCAATAAGATCACCCCTCATTCTTGTAAACTTAAGAGAGTACAGACCCATTCTGCTGAATGTGTCCTAATAAAACAAAACAAGAATCAGTCTGTGAACCTTCACTGCATGCACCCTATCACACATATATTCATCCACAGGTTAGGTGAAACAGAATATTCTGGGTGCATTCTCACCAGACCACCCTATATAATTGGAGAAAGACATCTCTCGTACTCTGGCAACAAATGCCTACATACCATGGCAAGAAGCATTTGGACACATGTTGACACCAAGAGCAGCAACTGTACATGTCCATACACCTACATGTCAGGCACCTGGAAATAATTTGCCCTATTTCACAAAACATGAAGTACATTCAGTTTGCTCATCAAATTTTATTGCCTACTGTTTATATGTCATGCTATGCTATAACATTTCTATGCCAAAGTGTCTTGTACCAATTAAGAATTCTACCTAAAATATTACTTCTGAAGAAAAACAAAATTGGAATAAAAACCACAGTAGTGCGGACATTACAGTTTTTCCAACAAGGCTTTGGAAACATCTTTGCTTTGTTTCCTTTGGCAGCTAGTAATCAGCGGTCATGACAGAGCACAGTCTGTTTCAGGAGTCCGATGACAGGCACGCAAGCAGACTCAGAGATGGCCGAGTGTACTTTAGAGCCTCAATACTGGGGATGGTTGGAGAAACAAAGGACTGCAGATGCTGGAAACTAGATGAAAAACACGATGACACTGGAGAAACTCAGCAGGTCAGGCAAGCATCTGTGGAGAAAAGGTCAACGTTTTGGGTCAGGACCCTCCTTCAGGAAGTTGGTCTTGGGTAGGGCAACTCACTGGAGCAGCAAGCTCCACAAATACCAATGATGGGGAGCCCAGCACATCAGTGCAGATGAGAAAGCTGAAGCATGTGCATGAACCTTCAGCCAGGAGTGCTGAATGGATGATCCATTTCGGCCTCCTCCAAAGGTCCCCAGCATGATAGATGCCAGTCTTCAGCCAATTCGATTCACTTCATGTGGTACTGGATTGTGCAAAGGGTATGGGCCTTGACAACATTCTGGCAAAAGTACTAAAGATTTGTACTCCAGAACTTGCTGCGCCCTCACTACAACCTGACAGTGTGGAAAATATGTCCTGCCCACAAGAAGTAGGAGAAATCCAACCTGGCCAATAACCACCCCATTAGTCTACTCTTGATCATCAGCAAAGTGATGGAAGGGACAATCGATACTGCACTTGCTTAGCAATAACCTGCTCACAGAAGCTCAGTTTGGGTTTTGTCAAAGTCACTCAGCGCCTGACCTCATTACAGTCTTGGTCCAAACATGGACAAAAGAGCTGAACTCCAGAGGTGAAGTGCGAGCAACTGCCCTTGACTTCAAGGTAGCATTTGATCAAGCATGGCTTCAAGAAGCCCTGGCTCAACTGAAGTCAATGGGAATCAGCAAGAATACCCTCCACTGGTTGGAATCATACCTAGCACAAAGGAAGATGGCTGTGCTGATTGGAGGTCAATCTTGTCAGCCACAGGACATTTCTACAGAAGTTCCTCAGGGTAGTGTCCTTGGCCCAACCACCTTCAGTTGCTTCAATGACCTTCCTGCAAGCACAAAGTCAGAAGTAGGGACACTGGCTGGACTGCACAATGTTCAGCACCATCATGATTCCTCAGTAATAAAGCAGTCCACAAATGCAGCAAAACCTTGACAATATCCAGGCCTGAGCTGACAGGAGGTAAGTAACATTCATGCCACACGTGCCAGGCAATGACAATATCCAACAAGAGAAAGTCCAGCCATTACCCCCTGACGTTCAATGGCATTACCATCACTGAATCCCCCACTATCAATATCCTGCAGTTTACCATTGACCAGAAACTGAATTGAGTATCCATATACACAATGTGGCTACAAGAGCAGGTCTGAGGATAGGAATCTTGTGGCACGTAACTCACCACCCAACTTGCCAAAGCCAGTCCACCATCTACAAGACTCAAATCAGGAGTGTTATGGAACACTCTCCACTTGCCTGGATGAGTGCAGCTTCAACACACTCAAGAAGCTCCACACCGTACAGGACATAGCAACCCACTTGATAAGCACCAATCCACAACCATTCACTTGCTCCACCATCAACACACAGTAGCATCAGTTTGTACCATCTACAGGATGCACTGCAGCAACTCCTTAGACCTTCCAAACTCACAACCTCTACCAGCTAGAAGGGCAGGGACAGCAGAAGTATGGAAGCACAACTGCCTGGAAGTTGCCTTCTTAGCCACACACCATCCTGACTTGGAAATACTAGAACCCTCTCCCTATCAGCATTGTGGGTATAACCACACCTCAAGGACTACAGCAGTTCAAGAAAGTGAGTCACCACCACCTCAAGGGCAACTAGGGATGGGCAATTAAATGCTGGTTCAGCCTGCAATGCTCACATCCATGAAGGAATATTAAGAAAAAGAAATCCACAAGACTTTGCTATTCACACAAAAGGTCCCTGATTTTCATTTACCTTTTAATTTTTCTTAGAAAGTGGATCATATAATGTACTAAAGGGTTGCAATAACTCGGGAAATCTATATGCTTTTATAACCAGGACATAGCCTTCTTTAAATGTTACAAATACAACCCAAAAGTTATAAAATAATGATTACCAATCAATAAGGAATTACCAGCCATTCCAAAACCCTCTGCACCTAGTTTACTCTGCCCACAGTGCTGCAGGTCACAGGATGCACTCTTACACACAAGCACTAGTACTCCCAAATGCCAATTCTTCACGTGAGAACCCAGAGATGAATGGCAATGACTAGTTGACTGTGAAGGTCACGGCAGCTTGAACAATCTGTGTCTTCACCAAACATTTGCTTACAAGTGATTTTCAACAGGGTGTTCCCATCAATCAGTAATAAAATCCTGGTTCAAATTTTCCTTTTCCACTGCTCAAGAAAATTAGGATGTGGTTTCAATAGTAAGTTAAAGCAACTTGGAATTCTAAACAACTTGGATGTATACATATTCAGTGCAGTTTAAAAATTATGGTTGAGAAAGCTCCTTGCACATCAATGGAGGTGGAACAAATACTTGCAGGACTAACAGGCAGAATAGAAGAGGCAATGACAAGTGCATGGTGGAAACATACCTAGACTGGAAACAGCAAAAGAATAGACCAGCATAAATAGTTAATAGCTTTTTTAAATTTTTTTTTTATCTACAGCGTGTTCAAGAAATAATTTCTAGACAAGAAGTTAAAAGGCACAGAACCGAGCTAAATAAAAAGTAACCGACAATAATTTTGAGGTGTTTGCATGTAACTTTAACAATAGGGTCAATTCTTCAGTAATTACAATAATGTACAATTGTTTATACATTTAACAAAAGAATAACCCCAGGCACTCCACAGAAGTGCATGGAAGAAAAAATTGATAAGAGAAAATTGAGTTGAATGTTTTAACATCTGCATTTACTTTTACTTGCCAAAAACAAAATGAACAAGTCCCACATTACAGAGATTCCACCAAATGAAAGGTATAGTTGAATTAATGATTACTTGATGCCAAGTTTAAGGGGCTTTAGAATTTCTACAGTTCTGATGTGCTATAAAATAATTTTATGGTGGAGTATAGGGCAATGAATCATAACTTTTACATGGGGGAATATGGACAAAGGGTGGCATAAACTTTAGAAAATGTGACTAACATTTTAAAGATATGCTGGCAATAGTAGCAAAACAGGTGGGAGTCACAAGTTAGAGGTGAGAGAAACTTCCTATCACGCCTGTACCTTGCTTGAGTGCCAGAGGTGTTTAAGATCTTGAAGATTACTTGAAACAAATCTCATGTTACATCAGTGATAAGTGCTATTGCAGTCGTGCATTTGAAAGCCGAGGAATATACATGAAAATTCAAAGTGGGCTGTTCAGATCAGTACAATTAGCATCCATATTTTTTTAAAACAAAGAGTGGTGTATATATATTCAACAAAGGGCTATTGTAATTGGTGGCCAGAGAGATCAAAGTCAAGGAAAATTTCTTTGTAGCATTCATGCACAAGTTGTAAACTGATTCTTATGCTAATATTTTTAAATTTCAGGTAACATATCCTTTGGCTTCTATTTTTATTTGGATGCTTATTTACACCCAGTATGCAAGAGATCCAAATCTGCGTATGCATGTGAAAGGTCATTGATTTATTCTTTCTAAGTTAAGGCAGCAGAAGCCAGTAAATGCTGGGTATGAATGTTGACCACATGAATCCGAATCTCACTGTGGATTAAGTCTATAAACAGAGCCAGCTGGGGAGATGCCCAAAGTTATAAAGCTGTAATTGTTGTAAGCGTGGTCCCTTAGAGTAAAAAAACCCCACCCCTTGAGAAGCTGCACCAAAAAAAGGCATGGTTTAAAGAAGGTTTCAAAGCTTCTCTGAAAAACTACAAAATTTACTCATGGGAGTCCCTGGTCCAAGTCTGCTCAACTTTGAAGAGAAGCCACTGAGAATCCACTGAGCACTGAGTCACGCCAATGAGGGCGCATGGAAACCAAGCACAAACAGTGGAAGGAACCAATAATAAGGTGTTTTCTTTTCCCCTTAGAGGGAAGATGTCTCCGTTTGTTCTGTGTGTGTGAGACACAAAACTAATGACAATCTAAAATTCTGAATGGTTAAAAGTGTTGGGAAAAATGAAAACATAAAATGTTTTTCTCCAGTTAAGATGGTCTGTGATTTCTTTAGTTGATCAGAAAAGTGTGAGGAAAAGAATAGAGACTAAAAGCAAATGAGAGAAAAGGAATATGAAAGTTGGAGTGAAAAGAGATAGGAAGAAATATAGAATGACAGATAGGTTCTGAGAGTGATTTGTAACGCAGGGAATAAAGAGCGAAATAAGAAAACCAACTATAACACAAACAAATGACATGATGCAATACATCCATATTCAAGGTCATTTATAATATAGCAAATCAAAAGTCATATTGATCTCCTAAGACTGTACAGCTTAAACAACATTGTATTCAACTATAATCCACTAAAATATTACCACTCAAATCAAACAAGGATTTCAGTACACCAAGCTCCAATTAGATAGGGTGACAAGAATTATTATGTATGGCTCTGGTCTCCCCATTTAATGGAAGATGTATATGGAAGATTGATGGAGGGCAGCACAGATTGTCATATTGAATCCTGAGAATGGCAGATTTATCATATGAGGAGTGACTGAGCAGAAAGAGGAGATCTCGTTGAAACGTACAAAATTCTTATGGGGTTTCTCAAGATGGATAGCGATGTTTTGCATGATTATGGTGTCAAAATAAGGGGATGGCAATTCAAGGACGAAGATAAGAAGAAAAAACTTCTCCACCTAGAATGCAATGTACCTTAGGAATTCACTGCCAATGAGGGTTGTGGAGGCTCAATCACCGAGGATAATCAAAAGATAAGTAGATTTGAGATGTTAAGGGAATCAAGGGATATGGGATTAGTGGAGCAAAGTGGCACTGAGGTAATAGATCAGCCATGATCTTATTACACGGTGGAGCAGGTATGAGGGGCTGAATGGCCTAATACTACTTCTATTTCATATGCAGGACAAACCACTTCAGAGGCACAACAAAAAAAATCAAACTATAGCTTTTAATTTGCAGCAGGCCTCAGATGATTAAAGTGCTGATAGCAAAGCAACAGGACTGGAACTCAAAGCAAAATTACAATATTACTTTCACTGCCTTCACAGTTAGGATCAATTTTAATATTATCCTTTATCTTCTTGCAGATCAAATATAAAAGCTTGATTCCATTAGAAAGTTCCTATCAACCTCTTTTTAAACAAGGCAAATCTCCCCTCTTTCTTCACTACCAAAAATATTTTGGCATATTTTGATTAATTTCCACTAATAAAATTCAAAGAAAATAGATCATCCACATTCACATATTGAAAGCCAATCCTACTGCTTCTCTTGCTTCCACCACCCTTAAAATGAATAGTTAACANNNNCTTTTGCTTCCAAAAATGTCTATTTTAATCTACTTAGCAATGTTAAGTATGACAAACTATGATTACAGTCAGGAGATAAAATGCTGATCAACGACAAATGCACATCATCCAAAATGAGCAAAAGTAGACATGGTTTTTTCTTCAATTACTGGCAATCTGCCAATAAAATGTGCACAGGGTTAAAGAAATTAAATGCTGCACAATGACCTTTGAGTTAAATGTAAATTAACTGTAAACTTGTCAAGGAAAGCATCTACCTTAATCATCTGTATCAGAGTGTAAAAAAAACAAAAAAGCTTCTCAAAAAGAATCTAAACACAAAGAATTAACATCAAAGAATCATCATTAAAGTGGTGGACCAAATACAGAAACTAGGAAATTTATTTCAGTTACCAGTACTTCAATTACTATGTTCAAAGAGAATTAAAAGGATAAAGTTTTAGAAGATGTGATAGTTAAATATACAAATCAGAAAAGGTCAAAAGTTGTAAATAGTAACAAAACATCAGAAGGGAATGAATAATGATTTTAAAAACTAAAATTCTCATTACTGATATCTATTATTCCCAAAGATGTTTGTGTCAATGAAGTTACATATTTCCTCACCAATGTTCTTATCTGAGATTGTGTTGTGGAAGTTTATACATTTATATAATCTTAAGCACTTGCAAAGCGAAAGAAAAAAATGTTAACTCACACGAGGATTGACAAGAGAAACTGACCTGACATGACTAATATAAAATACAATCCCATCACCACTGAAAGCTCCTTTTAGCAACATGACAATACTTATAACAGAATAGCACCTCAAACAATTAAATTACTTTCCTTGCCAATAGATGAGAATGAAAATATCCAAGTCTACAAACTGGAACTGCACATTTAAATCTTCTGATATTTAAACTTTGAAGAACTTTTTACTCTGTTTACAATAATATAGAATTTCAAAGATTCTACAACACAAGAGAATCACTCTGCCCAACCAGTCTATACCAAAGTTTATATCCCAAATAAGTTGCTACCTTCTGCCATTTGTATCATTTCTTCTTACTGTGGCTTCCTTTCCTCTATTCTCCTTC
The DNA here is from genome assembly GCA_030265395.1 of Rhina ancylostomus. NCBI lineage: Eukaryota > Metazoa > Chordata > Chondrichthyes > Rhinopristiformes > Rhinidae > Rhina > Rhina ancylostomus. The sequence continues at coordinate 105,295,319 of JARFYF010000063.1, forward strand.
ATGTATTTAATAAGCTCTACTCTAAGAGCATCAGCATTACTTGCTTCAATTACCTTTGTGTAAAGAAATACCTCCTAACACTCTTGGAAGTAAAACACTCATTGACTGTTAATATCCCTATGTTCTGTACTCACACACAATTCAGAACAATTATTCCACTGATCTTATTGAATCTCCTCTTTTTTTGGCCCAATTCAATTTTTAGGATTTGGATGTCACTGGCAAGACAGCTTTCATTGCCCATCCCTCACTGCACTTGAGAAAGTGGAGGTAATTCTGACACAATGTAGTCCTTTTGGTGAAGTTACTCCTGCAATGCTGTTGATTAGTGTGTATCAGTGTTTAGAACCAACGACAATGAAGGACTACTGATACATTTCCAAATCAGGATAGCGTGCAAATTGGAGAAAAATCTGCAGGTGTTAGCTAACTGGTATGCCTGTCACCCTTTCCCTCTTGGATACAGTGTGCCTGCTACCCTTGTCAATAGAGGTCCTGGGTCAAGAAAGTGCTGTCAATGCTGCAGTGCATTTTGTAGATGATATACACTGGAGTCACTGTGATGGGAGAACTGAATGTTTAGGATGGTTGACTGGATGCTAATCAAGTGTGCTGCTTCGTCCTGGGAGTCGTCGTAGCTACACTCATCCAGGCAAGTGGAAAGTACTCCATCACACTCCAGACATGTGCCTGGTTGAAAACTTTATTTTATTTATCAGTTTATCTATTTTATCTAATATTTTAACTTGAAATGTCATAATCGACTAATTCCAAAATTCAAATAGATTGAAGATAAAATTCATCCCCACTTTTTCCCGATGTCATGGATATTCACTGAAATATAGTTCCATGGATCCAATATTCAAACTATTACCGTACTAAACTTCCTATTCTTCAAATACAAACCTGGATTATGATTATCCTCAGTAGGCTTTTCCTTCTGGGTGTATTACTCTTGGGGACATTACAGCAGTTCTCTCACCCAACATCCAAACATGCACATTTTCCAATAGGAGCCATGAGGTTATCAATTCAGGATTGGAAAGTGTGGTAGACTTATTCACACTCATACTTGGAAAGTTTGAAAGTATATTAGTTAATGTAACAGAAATCTTGAGTCACTTTTGAGCTGAACAGCTCAGTTTTACTGTGGACAGTGTACCCAGTTGAGCAATAAAATGGGAATCCTGAAGGACAACTCCCAATAGGTTATGTTTTATTTACCTGCTGAAATAGAATTACACTATAGTTTTCAGTCTACTAGGGTACAAAATGCATGACCTGATAAAAGTTCAATACTACAAGTAAAATCTTTACAAAAACAAAACTTAATCTAAATCTGTCCAAACATAAATGCATTCATTGTTCGAGAAAATTTACATTGTTCTTAGCATTAGAAAAATCATTAAAGTAACTGCAACCAATTAGGAAAACAAATACTTAATTTTTTTGGCTTTTTAATATTTGGTCTCCAACAATGCATTTGAAGTTCCAGTGACCAGTACAGTATATAAAGAACCACTGCAAAGATCTTATCTCATTCGCCATTTCAATGCAATATTAAATGATGTAGTGGCACAGCTGTCATTTTTGATGTTTTTATTGTTGGTTTAAAGCAGCAAGTTTCAAGCCTGACTGTTATTCTTGTTGTAGGGGATCTCCTATATAATGGCTTTCAAGTGGACTAATCTGGAAAACTAATGCCTCTGTAGAATTCCTGGGGATTCCCAGTTTGAAAACTACTGGCTAAAGGGAAGGTTTTAGTAGTAAATTAATGGGAATTTCTCTGGCCGATGCAGATTTTAAGTCTTAGGAATGTGATTGATACAGCAAGTGAAAAACTATTAAAAAGATTCAATTCTCACCACCTTTCGCCACATCTGACAAAAGCTCTACAACCTGCAACGTTAGCTCTGTTTCTTTTCCCACACATGTAGCCTGACCTGCCGAGTATTTCCAGCATTTTCTGTTTTTTTTAATTTTAGCATATTTATTTGTTGCTTATTTCTCCAGATACTATTTACTATGAGCGAAATTGTCAGGCACAAAACTGTCATTTATGTCTTTGGATGAACTTGGAGCTAAAGTTAGTGAATTAGAATACAACAAGCAAAATTTTAGGAGCCCAGATGTGAGCAGCAAACCATGTGACACCAGGGGCTGAATCACAACCCCATACCACAAGGTGTCTTCTTGCATTGACCATTCAAAGGTTCACAAAACGCATCATATCTGTATTCCTGATAGTCTTCATAACTTATTTTTTTTAATCAAATAGTCATCTACAGAAACCAACATCACATTTAAGAGGGAGCCATGTTCCTAAACAATACCTAATACAGAATGCAGGTTCATTCTAAAAGAACACACCTGTTTTATATAAGCCCTGCAAGATTAAGATCGGATGAGAGAGCTAAGATTTAGGAGCCATTCATTGTGAGGAGGGTGTTGCTGAAGTTTAGTACCACACATTTTATAAGCATCGAAACATTAGTAACCTTCCCCCAGCTCATTCAAGGACAGCCATTCTAATATTAGGGCATTTGCTTACAGGGTTACTGGAAACCAAATGGGAGAAATTTCAGTTCTTTGTGTTGTCCAGACTAACTGCTTGAGCCATTAACCTAGAGTGGTCTGAATTTGTCTTGTTCAGGTATCAAATTACAACGCCTGTCACAGATGGTTGAATTAACCCTGAACTTATAGGAGCAAGCATCCCATTTTGGAGCTGAAGTCTTGTTATCTGACATGACCCTAACGGGATTCAACTAACGTGTCAAGTTTGGATCAGGTATCAAAAAAAATTAAGCCCTTGGGTTCAGGTCGGATCAGGCTAGGCCAATTCCTTAAGGAAAAGATGCACAATGGGTCAGTACTGTAGGATGTGATAAGTTTGACTGCCTGAAAATACCCAGGAATGTGCAGGCAGCACCAGAAGTGGCTTCCATTCCTCTTTGTATAGCTTCACTACAGAGCCTGGCAACATGATCCAATTTCAGATCAAGAAGAGCATTAAAAACAGAACAATTCCTTGGGTTCAGGTCAGATCCAGATTGGCTGTAGTCAGGT
>JARFYF010000063.1:105337924-105348333 GCA_030265395.1 Rhina ancylostomus
GGCATTTGTCCTGGTCCAACCACAGCCTACTGGTGATGTTCACTCCAAGGAACTTGAAGCTCTCAACTTCAGCACCATTGATGCATGATACAGGTGCATGTATACCACCATCCTGAAGTCAGTGACCAGCTCTTTTGTTTTGCATACATTGAGGGAAAGGTTGTTGTCATGACACCATGTCACTAGGCTCTCTCCTTCCTGTACTCCAACTCATTGTTATTTGAGGTACAGCCTACTGTGGTGGTATCATCTGCAAACTTATAGATGGATTTAGAGCAGAATCTGGCCACGCAGTCTTCAGTATGTAGGGAGTAGAGCAGAGAGCTGAGAATGCAACCTTGTTGGGCACCAGTGTTGAAAATAATCGTGCTTGAGGTATTACTGCCTATCCTCACTGATTGCAGTCTGTGGGTCAGAAAGTCAAGGATCCAGTTACAGAGGGAGGTGTCGAGTCCTTGGTCTTTGAGCTTGGTGAATTTGCTTGGGATTATAGTATTGAAGGCAGAGCTGTAGTCAATAAACAATAGCCTAACATGGGTGTCTTTACTTTCCAGATGCTCCAGAGGTGAGTGTAGGGCCAGGGACATGACATCCACTGTAGATGTGTTTTGGCAGTAGGTGAATTGCAGTGGGTCGAGGCTGGAGATAATGTGCCGTGACCAGTCTCTTGGAGTACTTCATGATGGTGGATGTCAGAGCCATCAGCTAGTCATTAAAGCAGGTTACCTTGTTTTTCTTAGGTGAATGAATGGCAGCAGAAGTATTATGGCAAATGGAATGTCAAAAACTAGACATCTGGCATTTAGGCAGTTGCAAGTCCTTTGGGTTTTGGCTACACCGTGGACAGATAAAAGCATTAAGGCTCTCAGGGGTGGAGAGGAGTAAGATCGGTGAGGGATAAGAGGAAGTGATGAGAAATGGCTTCAACTAATTGACAGTATAGGACTATTTTAATTGAAAATGAGTCAGTGTTTATGTACAAAGATTTAGCATTGAACAGAGATTAGAATTGGAATTGGTTTATTATTGTCATGTGTACAGAGATGGTGGAAAAAACTTTGTTTTGTGTGCTATCCAGACAGATTATTCCAAACACAAGTACATCAAGATAATACAAAGGACAAAGCAATGACACACAGCAGAATATAGTGTTAGTTTCAGAGAAAGTGTGGTGCTGGTAGACAAATAAGGAGCATGTGCCACAACAAGATAGATTGAGGGATCAAGAGTGCTACAAGAGGTCTGTTCAAGAGTCTTATAACAGTGGGATAGAAGCTGTCCTTGAGCCTGGTGGTGTGTGGTTTCAAGCTTTTGAATCTTCTGCCTGATGGAAGGGGGCAGAAGAGAGAATGACTGGGGTGGGAGGGATCTTTGATTATGTTGACTACTTTCCCCAGAGGCAGTAGGAAGTGTAGATAAAGTCAGAGGGCAGGCTGGTTTCTGTGATAGACTGGGCTGTGTTCACAACTCTGCAATTTCTTGCCACCTAGGGCAGAGTAGTTACCATTACCAAGCTGCAATGCATCCAAATTGAATGCTGTGTAAAAATTAATGAGGGTCATCAGGGACATGCTGGATTTCCTTAGCCCTCTGAAGAATCAGAGGTGCTGATGTGCTTTCATGACCACAGCATCTACATGTTTGGAACCAGGACAAGTTATTATACTTACACCTAGGAACTTGAAGCTCTCAAACAACTCCACCTTGGCACCATTGACACATACAAGGGCATGTACTCCATCCTACTTACTGAAGTCAATGACCAGCTCTTTTGTTTGCTGACAATGACACTAGCCTCTGTCCCCTTCCTGTACTCTCTTGTTGTTTGAGATCCGTCCCACAATGATGGTATCATCTGCAAACTTAGAATTAGAGCAGAAAACGACCACACAGTAGACTAGAAAATTTAAAGGAATCAGAGTTCATTAAGTGAAGTGAAATGTGGAATCTTAAGGATATCTCAATTAAACAAAATGGGTTGAAGCTGGTAGTTGACGATTTAAGAGAATTGTTTGAAAGAGGAAAAGTCTTGATCATGCTCATTTGATATATTTCAGTTCTATTCTGTTTCGGTCTAATCTCCTTTTCTTAAAATATATTGTTAGATTACTGTCAGACCCCATATAAGGTGGTATCTCATACATGGTCTTCCTCTTCAATGTGGAAGGGCATTTCTGGTAACATGGATTTGACATTGAGTTAACATGCTATTGTGCTTCTGGGATTAGTGACTGAATCACTGTTGACTACAAGTGGCTCCACATAAGGTTCAGAAAGTAGATCCAAATGAGGCCCTATCACACATCCTTATCAAATAGGGTATTGATTTGACAGCTAGTATGTTGAAGAATAACAGAACTTCCTGTGTTAAGAGGAACTTCCTCAATTTAATCTTAAAGAGCATTGTTGTGGAACATTTTTTGCAATTTTGCAGTTCAACCAAACACAACCACTTAATACTATTAGTCAACGGAATAGTATACGGCAGCGATCTACTTCATCTGTGTTTCCATGGCAACAAGATCAAACTCCAAGTCAGCATGCTTCACATTCACTGGAGACACCATTAAAGGGTGTTGCCATGAATCTTCAATGGGAACAGGAAGAAACTCCCTTCAAGTGCTATCCCAAGTCTATGCAAAAGGGAAACCGTTCCACAGGATGGCCTAATAACAACACAGACAGCTCCAAACAGGAGGAACAGCTGAAGTTACAAAATCAAGGTATTGTAGTGATTAGGGAATAAAAATTCTTCATAACTAATCATTAGGAAATTCCTACTGTGAAAGGGAAACTGCTTTCTAATGTTTTTTGTGACTGTATATCAAGTGCAGAACCAATTTTTCAGAAACCCTGATGGTTCACTCATTAATCTAGAGTGCAACTGGGTCATGCAGCTCAAGCCAGGGGGCCTGGATGTGCAGCTGGAGTTGGATGTTGGGAACACTGGAGAGTTGGGGAGGTTTGCAGCCAGAGCTGGGAATGGGAGTACTTGTATGTTTCAGCTTGCTTTGACAAGCTGAACATTCAAGCTGAAACTCACCTGGTTCTACTTCCTTAAACTCAGGTAACTGAAAAATATACCATGTTACTATGCTCAATTTTTTTTAAATGTACATGCTTTGGGGGTATTAGGAGTAATGTTCAATGGTCCAGAAAATCTAGTCCAGTACCAAAGTTTGCTGGATAATCAGTTTTGCTGCAGCCTGAGGATGACGAGCTGTGAACTAGGAGTTATTACACCCATCTTAAACAATTTTCAATTTTTCCTTTTTAATTATTGCAAATTAGAATCATGCTATCTTGCGGTTTCTTCCAATTTATCAAGCATTGTTTATAACAAAGATGCATTAAATCAATTGTAGCATAGCTGGATGCAGAATTGAGATTGCTTTGTTCTGATACAACAATGTATGTTGAACCCAAGTTTAAGAAATACTACATGAAACCAGTATGAATATTTTTACCTTCCACATTATCAATATATTGCAAATTGGGAGATAATTTTGCCCAGTAATCCTGTATTCTCCAGGACACTAGTTGAAAGATCAAAATAATACCATAAGACAAAAAGGGAGAAAAAAAACTTAACCCATCAGACTGTATAGAACATTACAGGCCCTTTGGCTCACAACGTTGTGTTGATTTTAACCTACTCCAAGATAAATTTAACCATTCCCTCCCACATACCCCTCCATTTTTCCATCATCCATATGGTTATTTAAGGGTCTCTTGGATGTCCCTAATGTATCTGCCTCTACCAGCACCCTTGGCACCACATTTTATGCACCCACCACTAAAACCTTACTTCTGATATCCCCTGTACTTTCCTCCAATCACCTGAATTATGCCCACTGGTATTAACCATTTTTGCTCTGAGAAAAAGTCTGACTGTCCACTCAATCTATCCCTCTTATCTTGTATACCTCTATCAGGTCACCTCTCATCTTCCTCTACAAAGAAGCCCTAGCTTGCTCAACCTATCCTCATAGGACATGCTCTCCAATCCAGGTAGCATCCTGGCAAATCTGTTCTCTAAAGCTTCCACATCCATCCCATAGTGAGGTGACGAGAACCGATCACAATATTCTAAGTGTGGTCTAACCAGAGTTTTATAGAGCTGCAACATTACCTTGTGGCTCTTGAACTCAATACCCCGACTAATGAAGGCCAACACACCATGTGCTTTCTTAACAACTCTATCAACCTGCATGGCAACTTTGAGGGATCTATGCACTTGGACACCAAGATCCCTCTGTTCCTCCACACTGCTAAGAATCCTGCCATTAACCCTGTATTCTGCCTTCAAATGTGACCTTCCGAAGTGAATCATGTTACACTTATCCATGTTGAATTCCATCTGCCACTTCTCAGCTCAGCTCTACATCTTATCAATGTCCTCTTGTCGCCCTTGACAGCCTTCCACACTATTCACAGTACCACCAACCTTCGTATCATCTACAAACTTAGTAACCCACCCTCCTACTGCCTCATCCAAGTCATTTATGTTTAATAATGAAAAAAATCAAAGAGCAGAGGTTCCGGAACAGATCCCTGCAGAACACTACTGGTCACTGACCTCCAGGCAGAATACACTCCATCTACCAACACCCTGTCTTCTATGGGCAAACCAATTCTGAATTCACACAGCCAGCTTTCCCTTGATCCCATGCCTCCCAACCTTCTGAATCAGCCTATCATGGGGAACCTTATCAAACACATTACAAACATCCATATACACCACATCCACTGCCCTACCCTCCATGTGTTTTGTCACATCCTCAGAATTTGATCAGGCTCATGATTGAAATCTTCGAGGATGCCCTTCAAAGCTATGCTGCCTATCCCTAATCAGACTATGCTTCTCCAAATGCTCACAAATCCTGTCCCTAAAAATCTTTTCCAATAATTTACCCATCACTGAAGTAAGACTCACTGGTCTATAATTCCAAGGGTTATCCCTACTCCCTTTCTTGAAAGGAGGAATAACATTTGCCACCCTCCAATCATCTAGTACTACTGTGGCCAGTGAGGATGAAAAGATCATTGACAAGGTCTCAAATCTCTTCCCTCCCTATAGTATCCTGGGTTATATCCTGTCTGGCCCCCAGGATTGATCTATCTTAATGTTTTTCAGAAGTTCCAGCACATTCTTTTTCCTCATGTTGACACACCCAAGCGTATCAGCCTGTTGTATACCATCCTCAAACATCAAGGTCTCTCTCAGGTGAATACTGAAGCAAAGTATTCATAAAGGACATCCCATTCCTTCCAACCCTCCCAGGCATGTTTCTTCCTCTATCCCTAATCAGTCCTACCTTCACTCTAGTCATTCTTCTGTTCTTCATGTATGAGTAGAACACCTTGGTTTCTTTAATCCTACTCACCAAGGCCTTCTCATGCCCCCTTCTAGCTTTCTCAAGTCCATTCTTAAGCTTCTTTCTGGCTATCTTGTACCTCCCTAGTGCCTTGTCTAATCCCTGCTTCCTAAACCTTAAGCTTTCTTCCTTTTCACTAGATTTTCCATATCTCTTGTCAGCCATGGTTCCTTCACCCTTCCATCCTTTTCCTGCCTCAATTGGTCCAACCTACCCAGAATCCTATGCAGTGATCTCAAAACAACCTCCACATTTCCATTGTGCATTTCCCTGAATACATCTGCTCCCAATTTACACTCCAAGTTCCTGCCTAATAGCATCATAATTCTCCCTCCCCCAATTAAATACTTTCCCATATTATCTGCTCCAATCCCTCTCCAAGGCAGGGGAGCAGGCCAGGGAATTGTAGTCATTGTCTCTGAAATGCTCACCCACAGAGATCTGACACCTGACCAGGTTCATTGCCTGGTACCAAATCTGAATGACCTCTCCTCTGATCAGCCTGTCTGCATATTGTGTCAGGAATCTTTCCTGGACACACCTAACAAATTCCACCCTATCCAAATGTTCTGCACTGAGGAAGTTTCAGTCAATATTAAGGAAGCTGAAATCACCCATGACAAAAGAGTCAGAGTCATAGCACAAACAGGCACTTCAGCCCAACTGGTCTATACTGACCAAGATTCCTATCTGAGCTACTCCCATTTGGCCCATATCCCTCTGGACCTTTTCTATCAAGTGTTGCTGATGTTCCTGCCTCAGCCACTTCCTCTAGCAGCTCGATCCATATACAGACCACCCTCTGGGTGAACCCCATTGTTTTTGCATCTTTCCAAAATCTGCCTCCTGATCTGTTCCTCAGTGTCTCTGTTCCTATGGGGGTGGGGGGGGGGAAGTCTATTGATACTCCCAATAATGATTGCTCTTCTCATTTCTGACCTCCACCCACACTGACTCCATAGACAATCCCTCCAGGACACCTTCCCTTTTTGCAGCTGATACTATCTCTGGGTAGCAATGTCTTAAGTCTCTAATGGCCACAACATTGTAGTTCCATGTACTGACCTATGCTCTAAGTTCATCTCCCTCATTCCTGATACTTGCATTAAAATAGTCACTTCAATCCATCCAACTGACTGCAATTTTGCCCTTTTCAACTGCCTATCCTTCCTCAGTCTCTACACACTGCATCAACCTGTACCCCAACTGCCCCATTCTGACCCATCACTTAGTAAGACAAGGTAAGGTTTCTTTACTAGTCACATGTAAATCAAAACAGTGAAATGTATCTTTTGCATCAAGTGTTCTGGGGACAGCCCCCAAGTGTTGCTATGCTTCCAGTGCCAATATAACAACATGCCCACAACTTCCTAACCTGTACATCTTTGGAATGGGGAGAGGAAACCGAAGCACCTGGAGGAAACCCATGCAGACATGGTGAGAACTTACAAACTCCTTAGCAACAGTGGCAGGAGTTCCCAGCCCCCTGCCAAACTAGTTTAAATCCTCCACAACAGCTCTTGCAAACATGCCCTCAAGAATATTGGTCCCCCTCCAGTTCAGGTGTAACCCAACCTTTTTGTATCAGTCATACCTTCTCCAGAAGAAATCCCAGTTATCCACAAATCTGAAACTCTGCACCAATTTCTCAGCCACACATTCATCTGCCAAATCATCTTATTCTGACCCTTACTGACCTTGAGATCCTGCTTTTCAGCTTCCTACCTAGTTCCCCATATACACTTTATAGGACCTCCTCCTTCTCCCACCTTATTCATTAGTACCAATGTGTATCACAACCTCTGGCTGCTCATCTTCCCCCTTTAGAATGCTGTGGGCCTGATCTGAGATGTCCCTGACCCTGGCAGCTGGGAGGCCACATACCATCTGGGAGTCTCTTACACATCCACAGAATCTCTTGTCTGTTTCCCCCAACTGAAAAGTCCCCTATCACTGTTGCTCTCTTTTTTTTCCCCTTCCCTTCCCTTCCCCTCTGAGGGATAGGGCCAGACTCAGTGCTAGTGATCTGACCACTACAGCTTCCCCTGGTAGGTCATCTTCCCCACAACAATATTTAAAGCAGTATACCTGTTGTTGAGGGGAACAGCTATAGGGGTGCTCTGCACTACTTGCCTACCATCTTACCCTGATAGTCACTCTGCTACCTGCCTTCTGCAACTTAGGTGTAGCTACCTCCCTATGGTTTTTATTTGTCATCTCCTCATTCTTCTATATCAGCCAAAGATCATCCAGCTACAGTTTCCAAACACAGTCTGCAAGGAGCTGCAATTGGATGCACCTCCCATAGATGTAGCTATCATAAGGACTTGAGATCTCCCAATCTGGCAGGAAGAACACACCACTGACTCTGGATCTATTATCACTACTTTAGCTAGATACTAATAGACAAAGACAGAAACTCACCTTAGTCTTCTTGCCTCAGCCACCCCCCCAGTCCGCTTGACTCTACCTTTTTATTGGTTGTTGCCAATATGCTAATTTCTCATTCAATCATCACCTAATAATTTGCAGCCTTTTATTGTCTGGAAATACCCAGAAAAGAACTGGGTCCGAATATTCACCTCTTAATCTGGCTCCCACCCCTCACACCAAGTGGCCCCTGCCACCTGGAAAAAAAATGAATACTATATTCAAAGATAAATGAATGTTATAAAACATGTCATTATCATTAAATGAGTATTCTCTTTGTTAATCTGTAATATTTATATCTCACTATGCTTTCTAGCTTTTTTTAATAACAAAATCCTGCGTCTAACCAAAATTGAGTTAATTTTTTATACTAGACTGGGTTAAGTGTGTGAACGATCCATAAACTTTTTTCCACAAATTGTCCTTCTCCCCTTCTCTTAAGCATGGTATGAAGTAATGCAAATTGCAAATTCTTATTAATGGATCAAGGTGGAAATAGTGCATTACTTTCTCTTTGGTCAAATATACTGCATTCATGTCACAATATTAGCCATTCATTTTTCTCTTTGCTGTAGTAGTATCTGCTATACAATTGTGATGAGGGATTTTTTTTTTTGAAGAACTGCAAACCAAAGTTTTGGATCTGGAAATTCGACTTGAAGCTCAGGAGAAAGAAATGAAAAATCATGTAAACAGGCTTCATGAAATTCAATTCCAATTTGAGAAAGCTAAAATAGAGCTTTCAGAGAAAGAACGCAAACTGACTAAGTGCCGTGAAGAATTGACCAAAATGACTGCACAGTGTGAACAAAGCAGTGCCAAGGTATGATATGGTGAATTAATTTACTTTCTTAGATTCCTTATTTGTCAGTTGTTTTGGACTTAGATACAAATACGTTCTGTGAATTTACTGAGACAAGTTGGCATATTCTTATTCCATCTTTAAGATTTACATTCAATGTGCAATTTTGGAATAACTTTATACAATACTCTACTGTAATATACTTTGTTAAACACTTTTCTTCTGAAGTCTTGTGTTTACATTTGTAACATCTATATCCAACCCAATAAGCAGATATAAAATGTTTCATACCTTTATCAGCTTAAATCTGTACTTCTTTTACTCTCTCTCCTGAGGACATCCAAACCTATACTATTTGTTCAGATACTCGAGTTCAGACTGTACTGCATTTGCACATTCCTACCATTTATTGTGTAAATGGGTTTTCCTGAAATCTGTGTCAAATTTATTTGCAAGTATCTTGTATTTCTGGTCTCTAATTGTGAAATCATTGGCCTAATTCCACCCAGCCTCTGCCCAAGTGAAAACATTCATGTTTACCAATAAAAATCCTTTATTGCCTTGTTATCCAGTTTCTTCATGGCATTGTCTTGCTGGGCCACTTGTATCTCCAAGTACATTGAAGCCTTGAGTGACAGAGAATAGGAATGGAATGCTTGGGTATGGCGTGTCTAACTAATGCCATGGAGATTTATGAGCTTTTAAATATTTTCAAAACAGAAATTGGGATGCAAACTATTTTCACTTGTCTTCTTTGTGAGTGAGGTTAATAATTGTTTCCTATTTCACTCCAAGCATTGTAGACTATGGTAGGATATAGTTTTACAATTGTGATTTTTCCAGTTCATTTTTAAAAAAACTTTTTTGATTTCAACTAAACTTCCAAGAAAATGGAGTAGGTTAAGTGGAGAACAGATTTTTTCCATGGGGAGATAAAGTAAAATTCAGTGGTAATTTGCTCTTGCCACCTCTTGTGGTACTCCAACCAAGTAATATAACCCTGAAGGAATTTTTTTTAGTTATGACTAAAAACTTGACAGTTTTAAAGCAGTTACAGTACAGAGCTGCTGATGTTATATTAACATTTTCTGCCACCTTCAAAGATTTATAAAGCAATTAAAAATTAGATATCCTTTATTAAAAGTGCAATAGAGTGGAAAAGAAAGGAAGTAATACTTTTTTTTAATCAAGTTGTTCACATTTTTGAGCTCAGCTGGAGTATTGTGTTCAGTTTTGCGCACTGCACTTGGTGAAAGTTGTCAAGTCCTTTAGAGAATGCAGCAGATCAGTGAGAATGGTAACAACATTGAAGAACCAGTTACGTGCAGAAACTGGAGGCGTTATCTTTAAGAGAAGAGAATGTTAAATGGGGAATTGATATTGGTGTTCAAAATCATAAACAGTATTGGTAAATTTAGAGAAATTACTTCCATGGAATAAAAGTCGATAACCAGAGGGCAAATGATCTAGTGGCGATATGAAAGGAAATGTATTTCCTTTTCACCGTGAGGTGTTGGGATTTTGAAGGTATTGTTTAAAAATGCAGTGAATCAGTTTTATTATCACTGTTTTGTATGATGTGAAATTTGTTGTTTTGCAGCAGCAGTACAGTGCAAAATCATAAAAAAACTAAATTACAAAATAAATAGTGCAAAATAAAAAGGAACAATGTGGTAGTGTTCATGGACTGTTAAGAAATCTGATGACAGGGGAAGAAGCTGTTTCTGAATCATTGAGTGTGGGTCTTCAGGTTCCTGTACCTCCTCCCCATTGGTAGTAATAAGAAGGGGGCATGTCCA
>JARFYF010000063.1:105469346-105480105 GCA_030265395.1 Rhina ancylostomus
GGCAAGCTTTTAAAGGTGAGATGGTGAGAACTCAAGGTCTGCATCTTTCTGTTAGAGTAAAGGGAAAAGTGGGTAAGAGTAAGGAATCCTGGATGCTGAGGGATATTGAGACTCTGGCCAGGAAAAAGAATGAGGCATAGGTCAGGTACCATCAGCAGGGATCAAGTGAATCCCTGGAGGAGTATAGGGAATGCAGGAGGGTACTCAGGAAGGAAATCAGGAGGACAAAAAGGGGGCATGAGATAGTTTTGGCAAAGGAAATTAAGGAAATTCCAAAGAGATTTTATTACATATTAAGGGAAACAGAGTAATTAGAGAGAGAATGGGGCCTCTCAGTGATCAAAGGGGGCACCTTTGTGTGGAGCCTCAGGAGATCGGCAAGGTCCTCAGTTAATAGTCCTTCTCTGTTTTTACCATGGAGAAAGACATGAAGATTTTGGAATTGGGAAAAGTAATTGGAGAGGTCTTGGGGATAGTCCACATTATAGTAGAGGAGATGCTCAATGTCTTAAAATGTATGAAGGTAGACAAATCTCCAGGTATATCCAAGAATACTGTGGGAGGCTGAAGAAGAAATTGCAGGAGCCCTGGCTGAGATGTTCATCATTGTTAGCTACAGGTGAGGTGCTGGAAGACCGGAGGGTAGCAAATGTTGTGCCTTCATTAAAGAAGGGTGGAAAGAAAAACCTGGGAACTATAGACCAGTTAGTCTAACAACTCTAGTAGGCAAGTTATGGGGGAGGATTCTGAGGGATAAGATATGTGTTCATCTGGGAAGACAGGGGTTGATTAGGGGTAGTCGGCATGGCTTTCTATGTGGGAGATCATGTCTTACGAACTTGAATGAGATTTTTGATGATGTGACCAAGAAAGTTAACAAGGGAAGGTCAGTAGACATGATTTATATGAAAGTCTTTGATAAGGTTCCATATGGTATGCTGCTCTGGAAGGTTAGATCGCATGGAATCCAGGGAGAGCAGGTGAATTGGATAGACAATTGGCTTGATGGAAGAAAGCAGAGAGTGATGGTGGAAGGTTGTTTCTTGGTCTTGAAGCCCATGGCTAGTGGTGTGCCTCAGGAGTCAGTGCAGGGCCCATTGTTGTTTGTCATCTATATCAATGATTTGGAAGTGAATGTATAGGACATGGTTAGTAAGTTTGCAGTTCACACTAATATAGGTGGTATAGTGGACAATGAGAAAGGTAATCAAAGATTACAGAGGGATCTTGATCTGAGTAAGTGGGCCGAGGAATGGCAAATGGAGCTTAATTCAGATAAGTGCGAGGTGTTGCACTTTGGAAAGTCAAATCCAGGTAGGACTTTCACAGTGAATTGCAGGGCCCTGGGGAGTGTTGTAGAATAGAGGGACCTTGGAGGGCTACATGGTTCACTGAAAGTGAAGTCACTGGTAGACAGGTGGTGAAGATGGCTTTTGGCACGTTGGCCTTTGTAAGGCAGGGCATTGACTATAAAAGTTGGGAAGTCATGGTGCTGTTGTACAGGATGCCGGTGAGGCTGCACTTGGTGTATTGTGTTCAATTTTGGTCGTCCTGCTATAGGAAAGATGTTATTAAACTGGAAAGAGTGCAGAAAAGATTTACAAGGATGTTGCTAGGACCTGAGGGACTGAGTTATAGGAAGAGGTTGGACCGCCTAGGACTTTATTCCTTAGAGCGTAGGAGACAGAGAGGTGATCATATTGATGTGTATAAAATTATGAGGGACATAGATAGGGTGAATGCACTCAGTCTTTTTCACAGGGTTGAGGAATCAAGAACTAGAGGGTTGAGGTTTAAGGTGAAAGGGGAAAGATTTAATCGGAAATTGAGGGGCAACTTTTTTACACAAAGCGGTATCTAAGTGGAATGAGCTGCCAGTGGAAGTGGTTGAGGCAGGTACAATAACAACTTTTAAAAGGCGGTTGGATGGGTACATGGGTAGGAAAGGTTTAGAAAGTTATGGGCCAAATGCTGGTAAATGGGAATAGCTTGGATAGGGCAGCTTGGTTGGCATGGGCCAGATGGGCTGTAGGGCCTGTTTCCATGCTGTTAAACTCTATGGCTCTACATAAACATTCAGCTTTATGTTTGCTAGGCAGCATTATTGTATGAAAAAAAACTCCATCAAGGTGAAACTTATTATATAGAGGAAGTACTTCTGTCAAATAATGTTCTTTTTAGCCTATAACCACTTTTGTTGAAAAGAAGCTCTTTAATCCTACTTAGGCAAGTAAACAAAATTTTGTTAAAATCTATGTTTATTGTTACCAGTAGTATTGTGTGGCAGCTGCATTATTTTTGCATGAGATTACTTATTGTTAGGTCAATTCAATTTTACAAGAAACATCCAGCTTCTGGCTTTGGCATGTAATCCACATATGGGATGCCTAAAGGCTATACTTTGTAATTCAAAATGTTACATCTAATTGATGCTAAATAACTGTCAAAAATAAGTACCTGAAAATACAAAACCCAGATGCTGGTTCTAAATATACAACAATAAAATGTTTCCCAAGTTCTAAAATTGGACATAACTGTAGTAGAACTGTTTGTTTTCCTTGAGTTTGATAATCTCTTTCAGATTGTTAAATAACCTTTGCCTAAGGTAAGTAAATCATGACCAAATGATTGAATTTTATTAGAACAAAGTTTTGTCCTTTTATAAAACACCTCAATAAAACCTTTTGTTTTCAAAATAACAGTGAGATTAACAATACTCTATTCCCTATTATTTACAGGAAATAGTCTACCAATTTCAGGCAAGTAGCAAATATACAATGTTGCAATTTGAGCTGTAATGTTAGCTTCACTGTCTGACTCACAATTGACGTGCATTAAATGTCCTGTTAGGTTGAAATTTCCATGATATTGACTCAATGCAACAAAGGAACTGGAAAATATTTCCAAGTCAGGATTACATTTGACTTGGCGGTAAACTTATGTGAAGTGGCTTTCCCATGTCCGCCCTGTGCCCTTTTAGGTGCTTAATTCAGTATTTCTTTGGCAAGTGCTGTGCTAGTCCTAACATTGATTTTTCTAATAACCCTTCCATGAACTGCTGCCCTATTCACTTGGGTTCCAGGCGTCAAGTATATCTCACTTTAATGTTATCAATTTTCACTTACACTTAAAAATGCATATGATAGATGCCATGATCTACTGAAAAATCTGTGCCATTTGCTTTTCCAGATATTAGTAACAATATTGCCCCACCATTATGACTCTGAACTTCTATTCAAAATACAGGTCTTTACAATGTAAGACTTCTCTCTTGCTTCCAAAATCAGTTGATTGTTAGCACTGAATGAAATGGGGGCAACTGAGAATACTGATCAGCAGATAGGAAAGCCCAGAAGACCTATGCTGTTGAAAGAAGACAACCTAAGACTTTAGATAAAGGATTCAAAGAGGGAATAATAATGTATAAAGCAGGAATACTTGAATAGGGAGAGTTTGATGATTTCAGTCCTCTCACTGAAGGACTTAGTAGCTAAAAATGAATAAAATGGGAAAGCTACCATATTTCCATTATTTTGATTAGTCAAGCAGGTTTTCCTTCAAAACTGATTGAAAGACTGAATTTTGAGGAAACGAAAACCTGCCCCATTGATGAAAAGGTTGAGGTTCTTTATGGAAGCTTTATAGGCAAACACATATGGTCACAGGTTCTTTACATTCATGGAAAGCCAAGGAATCCTAGTGCCCAAGATGCTACCTGTTCCTCACTGAGACCAAAACAGGTGAAATATTTTCTTTGCCAATAGTACCTGATTGACCTCCTTGGCGGCAATCAACTGATTTGGAGACATGGGAGAGAACTATTATAGCTGCCTAGAAAGATCCTGTGGCAAGGAATTTGAGATCAACATGATCTTGAACGCCGTGAGAGTAGTCCAGATACAAGAGCTGGTCAAATGCCTCCCCAGAGAAAATCACATAGCTCAGTAAAAGCTGCCTTTGAAAACCTCATACCAGTGGGTGCATTATTCATCAGAGCAGTTTAGGTATGACATGATTTCTGTGAAGACTCACTGGGAATAGATTCTTTGCTGATGGACATATTTTTGTCTGTTGCCCTTAGTCTCTGACCCATCCTGAGTACCAGCAAAGGCCAGAGCAATGCTTCCAATAATGAGGTACTGCCAGTGGAGTTACTCCAGCACACACACAGTCAGGATCTCAAAAGCTAACTGTTGAAGAAAATACACCGATGGCTTAAGCACAATCTGTGGGGTCAGTTAGGTGCCTGAGCAAGCTGCAGTCAACTCTAAAGCCACCCAGTTTCAGGTCAATCATGTCAGCAGAGCATCCCTTTTAATATTGAAAAAGCAACAGGCTGGGTTGATGTGTTCCTCATTCTACTGAGACTGTTCCATTAGATTGTAGTTTGGAATTTTGAGTACAATTTACAGCCAGAATTAAGCATTATGTGAGTGTTAGGTGAAAACAATACCAGCAGGTGTGTGCCTGATGCCAGGAGAGGTCAGGTGGGTTAACTAGACTGTACTTGAAGTTCCCAGTCCAATTACAGTCTGATAAGTACAGAATCATCCAGAAATATTTACAATAATGACCTACTCTGAATAAGAAATTTTTTTGCACATAACATCAAAAATAGGATGCTGTTTTGATCCAATTTCTCAGCTCTGATACTTTATCATTGCATACCTTTCAACTAAGCAAGAGAAGAAGGTCAATATGGAGATGCTTTTACAAAGTCTATAGGAATAGTAGAAAGGCAATCATGGAACATTTCAATTCTTAAGTAATAAAAGAAAAACCTGCCTGAAATCACACCATTGGCTATTAATATGCAGATGCTTACTATTTTTAGCTGTAAAAGCATTTTCTATTTTTGAAATAAATTGCTAGATTGTTCCTTTAAAATAGTAATAGGGCTTTTGGATGACTGTTTTCAAATATTAATATATTATCCCATTAACTTTCTTGTTTGCTTCTTTTGCTTACTTTGTGGAAGACCAAACATGGTTAGTGGTCTTCTAGATTAAATCTTAAGTAATGATATGGGTTTGGTACATAATGTGTTGTCTAAGATTCATCAGTCACGATGAGGATTAGAATGTTTATTAAGTTATGCCTAAAAAGGCAGTGACTTCAAGAGAACATACTTTGTGAGAATGCAAAATGAGTTAAGTAGTTTATTGGAGTACAATTATGGTTGCAAGGTCTATGGAAGAAAAGTAGAAGTCATTTAAAGAAATGTTTGCAATTCATTTCAACCAAATCAAAAAGATTAAAGGGCAAGAGAGGCTACTACAATTAATTAGGCATATAAACATCAAAACATACAAAGAATTCAGTAAACAGGAGTTACAGATATATTGAAAACATAAGCTAAAAATGTATGAAAAGGAAAGGAAGTCAAAAAGACATTGAACAGTGAAAATCTCAATCAACGTAAATAAATCTTCAAATATGTCTATTTTAAGTATCTTGAAAGGGAAAGTAAAATGGCAAGTGAAAACTAGGATAAATATAGAAGAAATTAACAGATCTTATTGATTAGTCAATGTATTTTTATCCAGGAAAAAATGAGTAAAGCAAGCTAAGTAAAATACCAGTTGACAAGGAACAGCATTTAAAAAAACAAGAGAATGTTAGGATGTTTTGACATTTCTTGTAGTGATGATGGATATTTGATGGAGTTAGACCTAAATAGCACTTATTTCCACCCTAATTTTCCCAGAAGCAGGTAATATTGAGAGCAAGTCTGAGGCATTTATACCATAAATAGGATGCTCAGCTCAGGCAGGGCAATTGGGAAAGGGTATTACAACTCTCCAGGATATTGGTGATACCACCAATTTTGCACCATTTTGGTCCTCTTATAAAGGATATAATGGCATAGGAGGTAATTCAGAAGAGATTCACTGGGCTGATTCATGTGATGAAGGGGTTACCCTATCGCAAATGGCTAAAAAAGTTAGACCTGTACTCTTTGGAGTTTTGGCACATATAGGATCTCAAAGGAGCACAAGAAGGAAAATGTTGAAATGTTTCCACTGGGGGGGAGGGTATTGAATGAGGGGACTTAATTAAAAGATAAAGGAGTAGCATTTAAAACTGAGGTGTGTAGGAATTTCTTCTCATAAAAGGTGGTGAATCTTTGGAATTCTTTACCCCGGGGGTGTAGAGGCTTGATCACTGGGGATATTTAAGAAGGAGATAGATGTATTTTTGAAAGATTAGGGAATTAAGGATTGTGCAGAACTGGCACAGAAGAAGGGTTTAAGGTCTGAGGCAGATCAGCCATGATCATTTTGAATAGTTGGGCAAGCTTGAAGCATCAGGTGGTATACTCTTGCTCCTATTTTCCTGTGTGTATTCTTTTGTGTGCGTTATTTATTTTTAAGAGAAATCCTGCTCTGTGATTGACTGCCTCTGATACAGGTAATTTAAATTGCATCCAGGTTTTGTAGTTTATAGAAACCTTAGATGTCAAGATTGATTAAATATTCCTTGCACAGGGCATTGTAAGGTTATTGATGGATTATACATCATACAACATCATTCAATCACTTGCAGCCTATTATAATGTACCTGCCCATACTGGAGCAGATATTCCAGCAGAAAATCACAAAAGTGGCGTCATTGCAAACTCAAGTCACCCCACATCATGATGCACAATGCCTACTCTTACAGCAGTCGATGCTTCATTTTCAAAGCAATTTATCACCATACCATAATGGAACCATATCATGGAAAATTAGCAGCAAGGTACTGAGATGATCAAAACTACACTCTTCACATTGGACAGAATACAATTCTATACCAGCCAAGGAGACCAATAGAATAACAAAAAATGGATGCTGGAAGTACTCGATGGATCAAGCAATATCCTTAGAGACAAAAGTTGTATGTTGACATTTCAGGTTTCGACACTGCATCAGGGCTGAGTCTTGACCTGAAATGACGACTCACATCTTTTGCCTCCACAGATGCTGTTTGACCTCCTGAGTTCTTCCAGCATTTGTTTCTTGTTCCAGATTCTAGCATCTGCAGTCTCTTTTGTCTTTAAATACAAATATAATGAGATAGATATACAGAGCAAAGTACATGAAGATGCCATATTCAGGATGTTGAAAGAATGCTACAGGTGCCGGGATGATGGAATATGGACCAGATTTTGGAATATGGACCAGATTTAAAACAAAAGTAGTATTCTTCATCGTATATAACTTTGTCCTGTAGAGAGGAATGATCATAGAGATTCCATGGGGAAAGCACTCAGCTGTGGAAAAAAGCAAGGAAATTAACTTGGAAATATGTACCTCTATTTACAACCCTCTCTACATCTTTACAAATTTCAGTGCTCACAATTATCCTTCTGATGATAATGCATGACATGTAGACTTCGATGATTGTGCAAATTATCAGGTAAAAAGAGTAAAATGGAATTATTGGTGGCCATAGGTACAAATCCATTGCTAAGAAAACTGGATTGAATTAAGCTCTCCAAAAACAAACAGTCCCTTTTAATGCTATCAGAACTTCCTTGCATGTCATATGAATGAGCAAGTAAGATTGCAAAACAATTTGCTACATTAGCACTACCTTTAATCCTAAATCTATATGAAATAGTCGTCACCAATTTCAAAGTGATTGGTATGCTGAGGGGACGAGTTTGCTTGTTGCCAATTATTTTGCCTGCATTATGGTCTCTTGAGTTAACTTTCAGATAAAACCAGAACTATATTCTGGCTCTTTTGCAATGGGAAGCTATCTCTTTCCTCCTCATATCTACAGAGTATAATGGATTTACTTAGACTCCTTTGACCATCAATGTCTCAGAAGTCAGTTTCCTTCTGAAAGTTAGTGGGGGAAATATGCCAATTGTTGGCTGAAGATCTGCAATCCAGTTTCACCAGAACATTATTTTCTAAGTCAGTCAAGGTCACTACCACCTTGAGTTTATTTACATCTGGAGCCTTCCATACAACACCTGGTAACCTTTTCAACGTTAATTAAGGACAATCAACATTAAACATTATTTATATTTGTACATTATAGATGCTGCATTTTTATTAATTAAATGTAACTCAACTTGATTGAATTGATTGTGCTCTTGGCACTGCTGTTTTATAAAAATTGCTTTACTTTTTGTTTATCAAAATATTTAATTTTGCAATATAAATATTGGGATCCATGTTCTGCTTGTGCAATACAGTTGATATCCTATAATGCAATATGAGACTGCCTTCTAACATGACATGCACTGAATTATTTCTCTGGATCCAAAATATTTGCTAGTTATGAAAATTAAAATCACTTTTCCTGAGCATTTAAAAAACACCAAATTCTACTAAAATTTTGTAATGGCATTAAAATATTAAACTTTAAAAGACCTAACTGTCCTAATATGTCTTTACTGTCATTGAAAATATCAAAGGATCCAACTCTGCATTGCTCGTACCACCGTGCCTTCAAAACCAAAGGCAGGTCAGTTTACCAATGCATAAAGGTTTCACAGCTGCAGCAAGATCCCAAACTGATCACTGTTTTGCTTCAGCATGGTTTATATTACTACAAAGTGAAACCACTTTACAACAATCTAAAATATGCAATCTAATCAGCTAATTAACCAATGCTGAAAATATTAAACATTAACGAATGAAAGTAAGATGATTGAAGATTGTTTCTCCAGTTAGGCTTTGCATCTGAAAATATCCAACTTAAGGAGTTGCACATTATTTTAGTCTCAGCAAAAATTACTGCTAACACCTCCAACTGGATTTCATCTGCACACAGGAATGACGTGGCTAAATGTGGCTAATGTATGGATGAGGTATGCTCTATCCCTCCATTGAAGTTCTTTTGTTTAGTTTAATTTACTTGCTGTTCTCCAGCATTTTAAATAGAAATTCTGGTTAATGGAAGTATGACATTTAGACTGTGCCTAAAAATTAAGATGACACCTGAATGTTCACTGAGAAACAGCAAACTATGTGATTCAAGTGAGACGTGTACAATGGAACAAGTAAAGATGCTTAAGCCACTGGATTTCCAGACATTGTCTAAAGAATGAAGACTGTAGGGAGAAAACTTTATATCATGTATTGAGCTAACTTGCAACATAAACCAGAAACGACAAAAGTATAGATGCTACGGTTGCTGACTTTGGAGAAACCAAACACACACTGGGCACTGGCTTTACAAAGCACCTCTGTTCAATCTGTAGGAGTGACATGGAGCTTCTTGTTGCCTAACACTTTACTTCTCCATCCCACTCTCACTCTATCCTGACTGTGGCTTCCTGCTCTATTGCAATGAGGGCTATTGCAAGCTCAAGGAATGATACCTCATTTTCCATCTGGACATTTGAAGTCTTCCAGACTCAGTATTGAATTCTCTAACACTGGGTAAGTCACTTTCCTATCTGTATAAGAACTGACCATTTCTGGTGTAAGTCATCCATCTGTGATAGTTGCTCAGTTTTTCTCTCTCCATTAATGTAGCCATACCTGCTGGGCATCTTCCACACCCTTGAAATTGGAAACACATAACACAGGCAAAGAATCTTTACGTGTTTACTTGCCTTGTTTACCCATTTGACCTATTCACTCTCTCATAGATATTCCATTTGCACTATCTATCCTCTCACCACCTTTTCTGCAACTTAAAATGACCTTTTTTCCCTTTCCCAGCTCTGATGAAGGGTCTCAGACCCGAAATGATAATTTTGTTTCTAGTTCCACAGATGCTGTCTGACCTCCTGAGTGCTCCCAGTATTTTATGTTGTTATTTCAGATTTCCAGCATCCGTAGGTTTTTATATTTAATTTTCAATTTGGTGGCAGGAGTCAGAGGGCGGTAGTGGAAAGTTGTTTTTCAGACTGAGGGCCAGTAACAAGTGGTGTGCCACAGGGATTAGTGCTGGGTCCACTGTTGTTTGTCATCTAAG
This sequence comes from Rhina ancylostomus, assembly GCA_030265395.1. Classification (NCBI taxonomy): domain Eukaryota; kingdom Metazoa; phylum Chordata; class Chondrichthyes; order Rhinopristiformes; family Rhinidae; genus Rhina; species Rhina ancylostomus. The sequence goes on from JARFYF010000063.1 coordinate 105,479,268, forward strand.
TTAATAATGTAGGTGGCATGGTTAGTACGTTTGCAGATGACATGAAAATTAGTGTTATAGTGGACAGTGAAGAAGTGTATCTCAGATTACAACAAGATCTAGATCAATTGGTAAAATGAGCCAAGGAATGGCAGATGGAATTTAACTTGGAGAAGTGTGAAGTGATGCACGTTGGTAGGTTAAACGAGGGCAGGACTTGCACAGTAAATGGCAGATTCCTAGAGAGTTGTAGAACTGGTGTACAAGAATATAGTTTCCTGAAAGTGGTGGTGCAGGTTGACAGGGCGGTGAAGAAGTTATTTGGCATGCTTGTCTTCATCAGTGAGGGCACTAAGTGCAAGAATTGGGACGTCGTGTTACAGCTGCACAAGGTATTGGTGAGACCATATTAGGAGTACTCCTCACCTAGCTATAGAAAGGATGTCCTTAAGTTGGAAAGTGTGCAGAAAAGATTCACAAGGATGTTGCCAGGATGGCAGGGCTTGAATCTGGGGCTTTTTTCCCTGGAGCAGTGGAGACTGATGGGTGATCTTAAAGAGGTTTATAAAATCATGAGGGACATAGATAAGGTGAAGGGTCACAGTCCTTTTTCCAGGGTAGGGGAAACTAAAGCATGGGATTAAGATGAGAGGGGAAAGATATAAAGGGAACCTGAGCGGCAAGTTTTCCACATAGAGGGTGATGGTCATATCAACTGAGCTGCCGGGGGGAGTGGTAGGGACAGGTACAATTATAGCGTGTAAAAGACATTTGGACAGGTACATGGATAGGAAAGGTTTAGAGGGATATGGTCCAAACCTAGGCAAATGGGGCCAGCTCAGGCAACTTGATCAGCATG
>JARFYF010000063.1:105570422-105584794 GCA_030265395.1 Rhina ancylostomus
AGAGACTTAATAAACAGCAGCAAAGGAAAGGCGATCATGATCAACCTTTACAAAATAGTGGTTTGGCCACAACTGGACTATTGTGTCCATGTCTGGATATTGCACGATGAAAAGGTGTGAAGACCTTAGGAGAGTTACTGGGATGATTCTGGTAATGAGGGGCTCTGTTTTCATGGACAGACTTTTTTTTGGAACACAGGAGGTTTAAAGGGGATGTGATAGTGTTGTTTCAAAGGTCCAGACAGCGCAAATAAAATGCGTTCCCACTGGTGAAAGCGTCAAGAACCAGAGGACCTAGAATGAAGGTAATTTGCAAACAAACCAGAAGAAACATGAGGAAAAACCTTTGAGGCATCATGCATTGCTGGGACTAGTGAGGCAGATCAAATTGTGTTGTTCAACAAAGAGAGCTAGAGGACAGGGGAGTGGATATCTATTCTTAGAGTAGGTAAGCAAGGATTCAGTGGGCTAAATGACATGCTTCAATGCTGTAACCATTCTGTGATTATTGTCAGTAGCTAACAAACCTGATATAATACTGTTGCATTCTTACCAAACAGAATTGCCCTTTTTGCCTTCACAATATTCATTTTCACACCATTTTACGGTCTTAACATAGTCTTAACAACTTTTCCATTTCATCATGGCAAATGGATCTCATGGGGGTGCCATCCTTCATCTGTTGATCAGCTCCAAGTACTTTGGGGATTGCACTCTAAAAAGACAGTTCAGCTCCGTATTGAGGGAATAAATATTTTAAACTCGTCTATTGTTAGTAAAACTTGAGTTATAATAGCTATGAAATTTTTGTTTTCAAATGCATTAGATCCAAGCTGAAGACAATTGGTTATCCCACAGATCCTAATGCTTCAGAGTAGCAGTGGAACTGCATGACCAAACTTCCCACCTTTACAACAGTGAATTTGCAATTCCCCTGTGTGTCATTTACTTGTAATCATTTAACTGATGCAATGGTGGATCCTGTATTTTCTCTTATTGATAGATGAATTAGGCATAATCGGCATCAAAATTAATGAAGTTAGAGTCATAGAGTTGTACAGCACAGAAACAGGTCCTTTGGCCCACCATGTTATTGCTGACCTTTTTTCCCCCATCGACATTAATTTATGATGCCATTTTAATTTTTAGGTACATTATCTGTTAGTCCACAGTCTTGGGATAACAATATTGAAGGAGGATCAAGAAAGCAGGAAAAAAATTAAGTGCTTTAGATTTTTTCTCTTTCTTTTGTAGAAATGGAAGATCAGTCAAACAAAGATTCGTGTAATCTCCACTTTCTTGTTCATACTGTTTGGATGTCTATTGTTTGTGGCTATCCCTGCTATGATATTTAAACACATAGAAGGCTGGACAGCTTTGGAGTCTATCTATTTTGCAGTGATCACTTTGACAACAATTGGATTTGGTGATTATGTGGCAGGTAAGAATTACTTCAAGTAACTGGATATGCTAGAGGGTATCAAAGGGACAAGGAAATGTTACCTGTCTCAAAACATGGTGTGATAATTTTAAGGCATATAATTGCCATGATTCTAGAATTATTCCAAAAAAACATTGAAAAATTATACCTTTTCACATACCATTGCATACTCAATTATCACATTGCCATGTATTTTGAAAGTAATGTTAGTTATTTAACCCTTTTCTAAGCACATGTAAATCTTCAGGACTTATATCCATCTCATTGGAAAACAGTCCTGGATTTTTAGTCATTACACTGTGAAAATGTCAATAACTTTTTGAAGTACATGCATGCAATCAAAGGTGGAAATGTAGAAATTTCTGCCACCCCCCCCCCACCACCACCACAATAAATGCAATTTTGAAGTCTTCTCCATAAATCAATGAATTGATAAAAATGACAGTTATTTCTTATTTTTGATGTAAAATACCCTTAAATTCTACGGTTGTGTTATACCAGATGCAGATAAGCTTTTAATAGGATTCAAAACCTTAATTACTACTCAACTCCCTAAACCCCTAAAGCTAACTTCATGTGTGTAATTCCTTTAGATAAATATATCAAAATATCAGGGTTTTATTTTGGTTTTGGGTTCCCACCTTAAACCTGTATGTTTGCACTAATCTTTGTCATTCTAGTATTTGCCAGAAGTTAATTTTTTTACCTTCTGGTTTACTGCAAGAGCACTTCAATGCAATTGGCAGCTCAGTTAGCTGATGAAATCACTGTTTCCAGGCATCAGGGATTCCCCAGAATCAATGTGCTTCAGTAAAGGAAAATCCAATCCACAGAGACTGTCAGAACATTGTAGGTAGCTTTCTTTAGGGTCATCTAAGCACTGACTCTTTCAGTCAATGACTACAAAATCTTAGTCATTATCTCTTCCCATCAATTTGATAGATGTTCAATCAGTGGCTGTTCTTTTTGGCTAGTCTGTGTCATGGAAAAGAAAAGCAGAGGATGCAATCAAAATTGCATTCCATTTTATTTTGTGTGTAGCCAAGAAAAAATACATTTTTACAATTAACCCTGGTTATCTTTATTTTAAGCAATTTAGAAGTGTTTTTTGGCCCAAATTTTCCAGAGAATAATTATTATCTTTTGATGGAATTGTTGGCAATTCCTGCATTTGCGCCAACAAATTTGGAATCTACATGCATGGGGATGCAGTGGGCTCAGTCATTTTGTTAGCAGCTTGCCAGTGCTTCTGTTACAATGCTCTTCCATCGGATTCCTCATGAACTCCTCATTGGGTGCAAAGTTCTGGCAAATCTCCAATGAATCTGCTTAAAACACTATGGCAGTTCCAACCTGGTACACAGAGTAACAACTCTATCCATTTAATTGAAGAGGAACGGTTGTGAGGGTTGGAGTAAATGGTAGTTACTTTGCAATTAAAAAAAATTAATTGTGTTTATTGAAAGGTATTTATAGTCTTTAACTGTTTTGTGGTTACATTATTAAAATGTATAATAATTTAATAAAATGCCATTGCTTCATTAATGTTTAGTAGATTTTGAATGTTTTTGAGATAATTAGTCAGAAACATTTATAGTCTTAGACAGTTTCAACAACTAACTAAACCTGATATCTTGTCAAACTGTACAAGATTCTTAAACGAGCTGACAAGCTAGATGCAGGGAAGCTATTTCCTTTGGCTGAGGAGTTGAGCATCAGGAGAAGAATAAGGAATCAGCTTTAAGACTTAGATGAGGAGGTAATTTGTCACTTGAGGTGGTGAACCTTTAAAAGGTGATTAAAAAAGATTAAAAGCCCATGTCACCATAGGATTGAATGCATGTGTATAAAATACTTAAGGTTGCTTTCAAATCAGGATTTGAAGCAAATCAGTGGATGGAAGTGATGCCAAATTAGAAACGTTGTCATCCTATAAGCTTTTATAGCAATGGAAGATTTGACTTCTCTCATAAAAATGATGTTATATGAAAAGAAAGAATAAAGGGGCCCTGTAACCTGATCTGCCATCTCCTCCCCAAGGATTCTCCACTCCTCACTCTGTTGCACATCCTGGCCATGTAGAGACTTTAAGCTATGGTATGAGCGATGACTGTTATCCTTAATGTGCAACATATAAAAAATTTTGTACTTCACCATATCACTTCTCTACCCCAGAGTGCTGTGGAGTCCAATCGTTATGTTTATTCAAAACAGAGATTGTTGGATTTCTGGATATTAAAAAAACATCAAGGCAAATGGGAATAGTGTTGCAAAATGGTGCTGAGGGAGATCAGGTGGCCGATTCCTTTTCCTATCTCTTAGGTTAGGTAACTGTCAAAAGTCGTTTAATTTTTTGTGGATGAACATTGATCCATGAAGGAAAACATCAACAAAGCCTGGATAGGTCAGGTCGGTTATTTCTGCACAGAGACCTTACAATCCAATGGTGTATGTTCTGGAAGGTAGGTGTGTAGATTACCGTAGAATAAATAATTATATTCTGCCACAAAGTAAATTGAGCCCTTATAAGGTGGCATGGAGTGATATCTCTGTTACTGATAATTTTCTTTTAATATTGTAGTGATACAGTGAAGTACAAAATCCCACATTAGGATCAGCATAGTCATCACTCCTATCTTAAAGCCTTTGCATGACCAGGGATGTACAACAGAAGAGGGGAGAGCAGTGTCCATGGAGGATGGGGGTGGCGATGGCAGAAGGGGACATAGGGCTCCTTTGTCTTTTCTAGCACAACAAAATGTTTCAGAGAATTGAAAATTTCTCTTGCAGTAGAAATGCCCAGGTTGACAATCCCTCTAATTTAGTATCATTTCCATCAACTGTTTCGTTTTAATTCCTGATTTACAGGCAACCTTAAGTATTTTATATACATTCATTCAATCATCTGTAACATAGGCTTTTAATCTTTCTTAATTCCCTTTAAATTTATTTTATAACTATTATAAGGTTGTCTCCTCTCAGTGACACCTTACTAGATGCTCCCTATGTTATATAAGAAAACAGAAGGTTACAGATGTGCATCTATGCCTTTGCCCATAATATTAAGGATGCGTGTGCACACCCTTCCAAAATACATTGTGGCCTGGCTCAGTCCTACCTCTGCAAGATCCTCAGCCCCTTACTCTTTTCTGTGTTCTTGGGCTGTCTGAGCTGTGGTACTTAGTACCACCCTGCTCCCTTCAGGGTCCACAGAGTTGATCTCTGTAATCGGATAATCAGTCATCCGCCTGATAAGAAAGAGAGGTTGGTCTGGTTTTTAAACTTACAGTTGCTTCCCTCAATCAGCTCAGGTGAACCTGATGTCATCAACTGGCTGCCAAACCTTAACCTATATCTTTAAATAAAATGCCTTTTTTGTGCTGTTGCTTGCCTTAACCATACAAGGGAAATCATTACCTCCTATCATACACCTTCACTCTCAAGGTGTTCAATTATTTCTTTCAAATATTATTCCTATCCTTAATAAAAATCCTTTTGAACATTCCCTTCATTTAAGGTTTGATACAACAGTATTTATAGTTCTAAGCTTGTGAATGAGAGTTGAAAACTCTTAGTCCCAAATCTACAATCAATTGTGATACTATGAAAGGCAGAATAAAAATTAGCAATGTGATATTTTTAATGGTCTCTGAGACAGCCAATCAATTTAGTACCAATTAGCATCAGACTAGGTCTTGGACTAGGCTTTAAATTTACACTTGCCAAATATATAGTTTCAGTACCCTTAACAATCATTACAATAAATCTTTTGAGGCCACTACAATGCTGCAATTTTCCTCATATCAACCATTGAAGTGTCAGTGCAGCTTTCACTCAGCTACCCTTAATGAAGGGCCTTTATTAGATTTTCAAAAGTATATCTGAGCCAATGCTTTTTGTTCTACTACGTTGTTACATTCAGAATAAAATTCTCAGGCTACTTGAACTTGACCAATGTTGATCATTCTTTTAATAATGTTTAGGAGAAAGTCCAGATAAAGAATACCTGGACTGGTACAAACCTGCTGTGTGGTTCTGGATCCTGGTAGGACTTGCCTACTTTGCTGCTGTTCTGAGTATGATTGGAGATTGGCTTCATGTCATATCAAGAAAAACACAGGAAGAGGTGGGTGATTCAAAATTCTCTACCCTATACTTCTAATGCAATATCATTTTAAAGACTGAAATAAAACTTCAATTCCAATAGAAACATATGACACTGATTTAAAAGCAATGTTATTTTATACATATCTGTTCAACTATCTTGTCACATATGACTTAGAGCTTTTTTAAATCCTTGTAGCAGCATTAGCAAACCACTAATATATATCTTACATTGATAGTTCTTTAGTTCAAATAATGTTATTGTGACATATGGTGCCAGTTACCTGGATTTATGATTCTAAATCATGTTCCTACAACAGTGAGCATAGCTCAAAAGCACTTCATTGAGATGAAAATTGTGGGTGTAACAAAAGACATCATGTTAATTTTATGTTCTTCTTAAACTGATTTATTTATCACAATAGCAGTAGAGTGAACTCAGAAAGAACTGTAGGAGGTTGTTTGTCAACAATTTTGTTTCTTTTGCGTGTGAGTCTAGATAAAGAAAAAGCTTGACACCAAGATGTCCAATAAAAATGGAGATGACTCTTTTTATACATACAGAAAAATAGTTAAGATGTGGATTTTGCTGCTGAAGCTGCACTTGAGGGAGAGGGAAATAAAATATCATTGGGTGGTTGGGAAGAAATAATTAGGTTATAAGGAAGCTCGTGGAGTAGAGATACTGTTATGGATTATTGGGGCCACCTGGGCTATTTCTCGTGTGTAGAATCTTTATAATTCAATGTTACATCCAAAATACAGCCTTGATCTTTTAATTGTATCTCATGAAAAACTTATGCTGCAAGTGATTTGAACACCTGTTAATTGAGTCTCATTATTCTAATAACAGCCTTTTGATTTAGTTATTATTAATTTCTTTATTATTTACTTATTATTGATTTCTATCTTCTTCCAAACTGGAAGAAGTGTGGTAGCGTCATATTTTCTCTGAAACACATCAGCCCCAACAATGCAGTAATGCTGTGAAATAGTCACCTACATTTAAGAATGGGGCTTGAAAAGCATAATTCAGAATCAGAAGCAAAAGGACCAACAACTGAGGCAAGCTAGATCTGGGAGAAGATATTAAGTCTTGTTCCTTATAGATGGAATTGAGTTTAATCTTAATGCTTACTGTCGCCTTTTAGAACGGGAATCACCCAACTATATTGATGCATCTTCTTGATCGTATTTGTGGCTCTCCATTAATAATGTATCTTATAATTGCCTAATGGTGCCACAGAGATCAATAAGCAATGCGATACAGTGATGAAATTTATATCAAAGGTGGAGAGTAGAACACTTAGATCATTATTACAAGAAAGAATCAGTATTTTTAGCTAGCATTTTGGTTATCCACATTGCCAAGTTAATCACTTTGCAAAAGTCAGTTAGAGATTATCATAATCATGATCGTGATCATTGTTAATAATATAAGAAAGCCTGGAGATGAAAAAGAATACCTAGTCAGCAAGTTAATTCCACCAGAAGTGCACATGCAGTTATTCTGTCTTGGTTATATCCCTGTCCTATTTGAATACAATATTTAAATCTTGGCACCTCCTATACAATTGTGTTGATGATATTTAAAAGAAATGACTTTAAGAGAGGGTAGTAGCAGTAAGAGATGTATTCTGTTCCTTTAATGTTGCACTATCAAACCAATCTCAATTTCAGTTGTAGATCCCATTGCCAATTTGAAATATTTGCTCTTCATCTATTCTCTTGGACTGTTTGTGATTTTTAAACAGCTGCAAAAATCTGAGCTAAAGCTGTAAATTTAGAGGAAGATTTGTCATTAATATCACAACACAAGAATATGTTCTGCTTCTTCTATCAGCTGCTGCTCTTTCTACCCCTGCTGATAGCAGGAGAGGAATGGCTTTCAGTAACAGCTGACAGACATATCAGGAATATGTTTGTCCTATGTCCAAAACTTTACTTTTGTTTTTGATATGTGAGTGACTAGAATCTGGAAAGTACTGCCTGACATGTAGCAAAAGTAGGTTCAATCAATGGAAAAAGAATGGGACAATTAAAAAGAGGCAATAAAATGGAACTAAATGGATTTCTGTTCCAAAAAGCCAATGAGGGCTCACAGGCCTCTTTCTGTGTAGGTATTTTATGACCCAGTGAAATCAGTTACTTTTAAGTGTTGTTGATGTTGGTTGACATGAACTTTTGTGTTATAGAAAGCCACATGCTATTCTCCATTATGTTGTAGAAGAATCATAAACCTTGATATTAGCTCACAACTAGCTAAGGAGAGAATAGAGGAAGGAGAAGAGGTTAAAAAAATGAAATATGCAGAATACATCTTGAACCCCATTTTTTTATTTGGTAGGTATTGGGAATATCAGTGTACCTCACTGTGGAGATATGGGGTGCTTAAATTAATCTCTATCGATGCATTTGGAAGTATGATGAAAACCAGCATTTGCTGGAAGGGTTTCTTAAGGGTCTAGAATTTCAAGAGTGATAGAGAAGCTGCAGGTTCCATAGGGTAGATGCTTCTTTCGGAATATCCCAAGGACTGGAGGGAGCCATAGTACTTCATGAGTGCCTCCGTATACCCAACCCAATATCATTCTCCCTCTCCATTCTGTCATTGATTTCCAGTTGCTGGAATTCTTGCCAATTGCTGGACACTTTCCATCCCGACTATTCAGATTTCAGGGACAGTTCTTAAGTATCTCTATCTGTGGCCTCACAGCGAATTTCACAGCATTCACTGCTCTTCCTCTACACTTACCTGCAAGTTAGCAGAAGTCCAGGTTCCACTATAAATTCCCTGGTTAACGGTTGTTTCAGAATCTTCTTTCCCCTCATTAAACAGTGCACCAGAGGAACCTAAGGCAGAATGTTAAACCACTGAATGCATTTCACACTGGTCCCACCTGCTGACCTAATACCTACTCCAGGTTAAAAACTACCCCTTGACTTTAATTGACACTGTTAAAGTAAGATAATCTTGCCTCAGCACCTTTTCAGCATTTCCACAAATTGCCACTTATGATTCTAACAAGAGCAGTCATTTTTATTTTAATTGCAGCTGCTCCTGAAGTACAATGCATTTCCATGTTACTTTTTTGGTATACAAGACAACGTGACATTTAAAAGCAGTCTTCAATCAATCTGGCAGCTCACTCTGCTAAGTGGTGGGGTAATTGCCTGTGGTACTTTGCTATCTTTGCCTTTCATTTTATTATGATAAGCTGTCCATTTCATATTCTTTCATGTACTGTGTATTCATACTACAGCGAGTTATAAGATTTGGTTGATTTGCCTATCAGTTCCAAGGAAGAATAAGAACAAGACAGTTAAGTTACTTCTGTTCAGTATCAGCAGAGCATCAGTTATTTAAATGTTATGCAAAATATTAGCTTTAGTCTCCTATTGCAATAGCAATTAATTTGAATTATATTTTAGCATTTTTGGGCAGAAATATAAAAATGGATTGGCAAAGTAAGATTCTAAATATTCAATGCAAAACTCTTGCTTATGTATTGTAAAATGCATATACTGAATAAATTACAATGCAGGTATGCAAAATTCAAATAGTATAAAGAAAATCTTCACTGAATCAATAAATCTGTCAAAATATTTTTACTATTAAAATTAATTCCATCGTCAGTTTTTTTAAGGCACTTCCACATCAAATCATTAAAATCACCTTGCAGAATGAGGCAGTTCTCTCCCCATGAGGTTTGGGTAAGGTCCTCATTTTCTCATTTCCTGACTTTTTCTTCATATTCATTTGAATTTATTTCAAATTCATTTGATTCGTGTTATATGATATAGATCAGCCTCAGTAATCACTTATGGCAAAGTTCCCCATGCTCCAGTATTTCTTTGTATTGAAATATTTGTTCCAATCTCTGCTTTCATATATTAGATATATTGGAATAGAACTTTAATCTTTTAGTGTTCTGGGACTGAACTGTAATGTAAAGTTGAGAATGAAGTGTGGATGATAATTTGTACTATATCTTGCCCATATTGAGGAATTTGATCTATGATTCTGTGCATATTATGCACATGCACCAAAAGCACACAGTGGTTCTGTCAGTCACTGTATAGTACTCAACTGATTTACATATGAACAGTGTTGGACACACAGTGAAAATCATGTTTGAACCAGAGGGAAAAGCCTCTGCACTGCAGAATTCATTGGATTTACCCACTATGAACCTAGAAGCTTCAATGCCTCTGGAGTTTCCTTGGTTGCTTTATTTTCCCAAAGTAAAGGTGCATTAGTCATAATCCTGCTGGACCTGTGATGTATCCCCAGCAGAAGGGCCAGAAATTTATTGGAGGAGAGATTGGGGGGGGGGGGGTGGTGTGGGAAGAACCATTAGCTAAGAGGGCCTGTTTGTGAAATGTTGTTCCTGCCTTAACCCATCCCTAGACGCTTGGGGAACATTTTTCCTTCACCCATTCTTGAGATATTTTGGGAAACACTGCTCCTAACTTAATCCTGTCCCCCAGAGACTTGAGAGTTGCTCTGATCTTGCCCTGTCCAAAAGGTAATGAATCCAGAAACTGAGACTTACCGATGTTCCATCTCTTGTAGCATGAGTTCCAGACATTCAGCTTATGCCTGGAGAGCTGAAGGTCAGAGCCACCCCAACAATTTGGCCCCTGGGTCATTGTGATGGCTGCTGAAGTGTGTCATGTATTTGAGTTTGCAGCTTACAACAGCATAGGCAACATCACAGATATTTTCTTTTAAAAGAAATGGGAATTTATCTTCACTTTGAGTACTCAGCATCACCCATTGTTTGCATAAGGATTTGCTGCCTTCTCAAATGTACAGGAAGTGACAGAATACATCTGAGGTGTTTCACTCCCCATGTATCAGCCTAGAGCTCTGTCAATAGGGAGGGCTAAAATTTCCTGCAGATGGTGAGTGATAATCAACAGTCCACCCTCGTGGACCTGAGAAGGTTTCAGGATTATTAATCCTGTGGAAGTCTGCTGTGCCCAACAAATTTCTGTTGCCGTGCTGGACAGATGGATAGCTCATGGCTGATGACTATATCCAGAGCTGACCATTCTGCTCCAGGCTCTTATTCATATTGGATGCAGTTACAGGACTATGAAGAGGCTGCCATTAGGATCCTCAGGGTATAGTTCTGCTACTTAAGTTGCTAAGAAGGCAATTGTCCAGAGAGTGCCTTATATCACCTACTCCTTCAAGAGTGAGAGAAGAGTGCTGGTGGATGTTTTATGATGTATGTATATGGAAATGCTCTGTGGGCATGAGGATTTTTCTCCACGAATGTCCGGCAGAATGACTGTCCCGTGCATATCTCACGACTGCTGTTGTAGTGTTCAACAAACTGAGTGGTGGTTTCTAGCAATTGGTTGGATTCATTGGACACTTCCCCCTTTAAGCATTAGCAGACGTTCCCGCTGGTGCATGAGATTCCTGAAAGAACTTATAATTAAGTGTGATAATGGGAGAAAAATGTTTTCCACCTCATAAGCACTCAATTCCTTCAACAAAGTACCTGCATGAACTAACATCACTGAGTCAAACAGGTGCAAGTCATCCTTTGGGGCGTATTTTCAGGCAAAAATGAATTTCTAGATCTGTTGTGAGTAGAAAAGAAATGTTGTTATGGCAACATATGTTCATTTTAATTTTAGGTTGGGGAGATGAGAGCTCATGCAGCTGAATGGACAGCCAATGTCACAGCAGATTTAAAGGAGACACGCAGAAGACTGAGTGTGGAAATTTATGACAAGTTTCAAAGAGCTGCATCCATCAAAAGAAAACTGTCCTCAGAGCTGGGAGGACAACAAATGCAAGAATTAACTCCAAGCAAGAGAACACTGTCTGTCAATCTAACTGATGGAAAAGATACTTTGCCCACTTTGTCAAAGAATGGTGGTCTTTATCTTAATGGGTTAAGTTCTCAGTTTCCCAGTGAAGACATCTCAGTTATTGAAGACATCAAACAGCAAGCGTGAACAATAAATAGCAAATTAATAATATTCAAAACCAAATAAAAACAATTTTTTGAAGGTCAAAAGACAATTTCCCTCAAATAAAGTCTTTATTAAAATCACAAGGTTGAAAGTTAATGGTGCTGTGAAAGAATGTAGTTTGAAGTTCATTCACTTCAATTTGTATTTGACCTGATTTCAATTTTGATCTGTAAATTGCTTTATACTTACAGATATTCTAATCAGTGCCTTAACTTTTGGCAGTTGCAGACCTTGACATTTATATCCTTTGCATGTCTGTACAGCTTGTTTGGTTGATTGTTAATTTTCTACTCACAGTGGTTTGTAGAGGAAATATCTGAAGATTCTGAGTTGAAGCCAAACTTGAAGAACACCAAAACAACACTCATAAACTAAGTTTAAGTACACTCCAATTACAAGAGTTCCAGTAAGAGTCTTTGATAAATAGGATAAATTATACAAATATCCTTTCAGATTTGCACATTGCAAATTTACAAGGCAATTTTCAGCAAAGTATAGATGTTGCTTGAAAAATCCAGGGTGAAGTCCAATATTTTCAGAATTTATTTTAAAGTGGCTTAAGCATGGGTTTTATTTAGAAAAGATAAATTGGAAAATGTATTATTTCATAATATTTTAGCATTTAAATTATAATTATGCATAAGGTTTATTGTTACTGACTATTAGGAATGAAATTAGTATTCAACTGTTTGATATCTATGATATGCCATTATATCTCACTAAATCAATATTTATTGCATAATTTCTTTGTTGTCTTGTAAATCAAGGTATCATTTTCACAGATCTTGTATTATAGGGTAAAGGTAATTTTTGGCTAGGGATGATAAAAATTGTTCCTGGAATTCATTCCACATAACAATAGATATAGGAAAAGCTTACATTAAGACTATTCCCGTGTCCTATATAAAGACTAAATTATTTACCTGTACACTCTGTTTTGAGCAAGTAGTATTTTTTTAACAATGTTCACATCGTTCATAGGGGAGAAGATTCCTCCTATATGCTATGTGTTGTTTATAAACAGGTTTATGATCTTGTCACGAACTGTGCAAAGAAAGTCTTTCACAAAGAAGTTCAAGTCCAGTAAAGAGTTGATGTTATTTTGTTAGAGGGGAGAACAGGCTTGTTGTGGTGAAGAGGTGAAAATGGGAACATGTTCTCCAATGGCATCACTAACTGGCTGAGCACAAATTGGGTGAGAGATATAATTTCCAATCCACCCATGGTCTGATATAAACTCATTTTTAACTTAGGAAGGTCTTGAGGCAGGAAACCAAATGGTTTTCAGGAGGCAAGGCAGGTTGGATAACCAATCCATTTTCAGATAGGTCATGGGTGGTGGTCCAATGTACTCACAAGGGACAGGTCACAAGACAGATGACTTGTACTAATTTGCACACAGAGGCAGATGAGTTGTTAAAATCTTTTAATATAGCTGCAAGCCTCTATTTTTATGGGGTTTTAATTTTTTTTGTTTTGGCTGGCTGTGGCAGCTGTAAAAAGGTGAAAAAAGGGTTGTATTAACGACCCTTATGTTTGTAGGAACAGAAGTGTTTCCTGCACACCCAACAAGCTTACCAGCCACCCTTTGCGCAATGGACTAATACTTTCCATTATGTCTACACTCTTCAAAACATCCACAACTCCCTGCGATGTCTGATTTCTTTCAACAGTCCCCAATCACCTGCAATCCCTTAATCTCCTGAAAAGCCCACAATCATCAAACCTCATGTCAATATCCTTTTCCCCTGTCATAAACTAACAGCCCTCAACCATAATCACTCTCCATTATCTCTCAAACCCAAACACTTTCTCTCTTCCCCTACACCCAAATTCTTATTTCCTCAATTGCCCCAACCCTCAATCATGACCTCTTCAATAAACCACAACCTCTATTCCCCTCCAAGGATTAAAATATCTCATCTCCCAAGCCCTGACTACTGATCATAGTTTCTCCTTTCCCGTTTTTCTTCTTTTTGCTCTTTGGCTGCTGGCATAAATGGTCCTTCCCAGCAAGTAGGATGTCTGTTGAACAGATTGGGAGCTGACTGGAAATATTAGCAATTTTCAGAAATATTTCTGTGCTTTTTCTGGGAAATCTGTATTGCTTCTCCTCCAGTCCTTCTCAATCTCAACTTCAATCAAGAAATTGAATTGTGTTGGTGTTCAGAGAGACCTGGGTGTCATCAGTCACTGAAAGTTAATACACAGCAAGCATTTAGAAGGTGAATAATCTGTTGACCTGTAATTCAAGAAGGTTTGGGTTCAAGAGCAGAGGTCTATTGCTGCAATTTTATAAAAGCCTGGTGAAACCACACCTGGAATATTTTGTACAGGTCTGGTCTAAGGAAGGATGTACATATGCTGAAGGAAGTGCAACAGAGGTACAGCAGATTGATTTCTGGAATGGAGGACACATTAATTAGACAGGGCAAGAGGGAAGTGATCTCATTGAAACATACCGAATTCATATGGGGCTTGTTAGGTTAGATGCAGAGTTGGTAGGTTCACTTGTTAAGTATATTCAAGAGAGCAGGAGAGATCAATAGGTTTTTGAATCTATTCAATAAAATAGGAATAAGAGATATGGGATTAGTATAGGAAAGTGGTGCTAAAGTAAAAGATCAGGCATGATCTTATTGAAGTGAGAAGCAGGCAAATAACCCACTCCTGCTTTGAACTCTTACATTCCTGTGTTTCCTATAAATGTTGCTTTTTATCCTCTGTTATATAATTTAGTCAATTTAATTTCAGGGATATGCTGTAAGTCAAGTTTATGTCACAGTGTTGATCCAGATCAAACTCACAGAGAACCCAAATGCGGCACACC
>JARFYF010000063.1:105727803-105740437 GCA_030265395.1 Rhina ancylostomus
CTTCAGACCCCAGAGGCATTTCATGAGACTGCAACTTATGGTTCTGTGAGGCCATACAGGGAGAGTCCGCTGCTAGCAAGAGCAAGGCGGACAGAAAGCTTTCATAGTTACCGAGACTTTCAACCTTTCACGTTCAATAAAAATATATTAGATAAAGGGAATGCTGGTTCTGAAAGTGATTCTTCAATACAGCTGGAGGGGGAGCCAAAAATAAGGAAACCTGGAACTGGAGACTACATCATCAGCGAGCGAAAGAGCCAAGTGCATGAGACTCGAGGAAGCAGGAGCTTGGATGGGACAGTAGAGACTTCAAAAGCAGGTGACGGTGTGACTGAATTCAGGAAAAGAATGCAGGATGAAGAAACTGATAAGTTTGAAAACAAGAAAAAAAATACATTTGAAGGAGGATTTTTAAGCAGAAAAAAAACTGTTGCAGTCCAGCAGTTGACATCATGCTCTCTTGGTGCCGAAGCAGGAACTGAGCCCCAAAGCACAGCCTCGCAGTCTCCAACAAAAGTGGCCACGTCTCCTCGCCATAAGAAGGTTGAGGCTCTGTGTCAGGATCAGAGTTTGTGAGTCATAATCACTACAATGGAAACTTAAATTTTTAACTAACATGAACATTTAATGCTACAGTATTCTCTCGCACCAAAATTGTACACTAAATACTAGTTCAAGTTCAAAGAATTTTTTATTTCTTGTCAGTATTACTTGTTTTTGGTTGCATGAATGCACACTAAACTCCAGCATTCGCACTGTTACAAAAACTGACACAGAGAATTCTGTCCCACATGACTGAGCCTGTTGAAGTTTTACTTTACTTGTTAGGGCCTTTAGTTGGCTGAGTTCTGTTGAAATCTGCTCTAATTGTTGTACAACTTTCTGCACCAGATGTTCATTTTTACAGGCATGTTGAGATAGTGCAAATACCATTCTCCTCTGTGCATTCTTGGCTCTGGATTGCTTCAAACTACATTTATTTTAAAGATCATGAGCAGACCTAGAAGGGTGCTGCTGATGATCAGCTTGTGGGCATATATTCATTATACTACATTCTTCAGAAGATTTCCTGTCAAAAATGCTGCAGATTATGAATAAACTATATTGCATTGAAGGAAGATTATTGAAACATTGTTTATATTATGAGCTATATTTAATTGTACNNNNGTTACATAATTTGACACATCTAAGGTCATTTTCATTTCATACCCTGATTGAAATTAGCAATAACACCAGTGGCACTAAAGGCAATTTTTGGTTGTAGGAAAAATTTAAGAACCACATTGTGCTGTGCAGACAGAATCCAGCCAGCTTGAGATATTAATAAAATAATCTTTTATTTAACATCACCAACAACGTTGTTCTAATTCATGGGAAAGGGAACAAGGTATTGGTATAAGCCACAACTTTAATTACCCTCTTCCCATCCAAATTGATTTGGATAATCTATTAATAAATTCATGCTGCAATGAAAGCCGATTCTTGTGCTTATCTAAGCTCTATGCAGTTTCTAAGTGTGGAAGGACAAAGCCCAGCACGAATCACTAGCATAAAATGGAAAAAGGCCTTTGAATTTTTGATGTGATAGACCTTGAGATTTATTGGACATCAATTGCCAAACAATAAATAATCCATATTACGTAAAGAACTGAAAATCTTGTACAAAAGCTTGAAGGAACTCAATCGTGGAGCTATTGCTGTAGCACAACACTGCATCACTAATTTTCCCAATAAACCACCAAAGTCTTGTATTTGAAACTTCTAGTTTGTACCTTATCAAAAAGCGTGCAAAGTCCAATGATTTTGACCCACTTTCTAAATCCTTCGGACCAACTCTTCCTCATGAGGTGTTCATTATCAGCACTGTGCTTACATTGCAAGGTCACAAGTATGGAGAGGATAACATTTCTCAAACACAACTGTGTATCAATCACTCACTGGTAACAAGAAATTCTCAAAAGAATGTTTTTTTTTTAATTCATTTCACCTCAAAGGCCTTTTAAAATTTACACAGATCAAATTGTTGTATCACAAACCCTGACCAATTCATTTTTTTTGAAAGTAGGTTTCTGCAGCAAACAACTAAATATTAAGTAAAAAGAATCTGTTTTAACGGGAAAATCTACTTCATTATATTAAAAAGAAATCTTAAAGTAATGCATTCCTGCAATTTTATTACAAGTTCCTAATACTGGCAAAAAGTTTTTTTTTCCCTTGTGTTACGGACGCTTGACACTGGTACCATCAGGGTCCTGACCTTTGGGTTTAGCCTAATTTCTGAGAAACAGCAGAGATTTGATGGATTTTTCTTTTACAAGACCGAGTTGAAATGTAATTAATAAATACATGTAAAGTTGTCTGACTAGAATTTTGTAACCTTTGCACTCCACATGATGTTCCATGGTAAGGGACCCAAATGATAAATTAAAAACAGCTTTTTAAACACTATAGTGTGTTTTATTTATTTCTCATTATCTATACATCTCTTGCAAGGCCAGCATTTACTCATGGCCTAGTTACCTTCAAAAGTTACTGAACCAACTTCAGTTACAATACAACTGAATGGTTTACTTGACCAGTGAAGTGTCATTGTTACAGGTGTGGATTTTCAGACTTGGTGAACCAGCAAATTTGATCCTCTGAAGGACATGAGTGAGCCAGGTGGGTTTTTAATTACAATGTAGTAGTCACCATTACCTACACTTGATTTAAATTCCACATCGTGGGGTTTGGATTCTCAACTTTGGATACCACCCTCTTAAGGGCAATCGCTGGCTTGTTAATCAAGACTTCTGTGTTACTGGGCCAGTGTTGCTGCAAAGTGGACACAATGCAGCTTCAGCTTCAGGAAGACTGAACAGCCAGATAATTTATATTCAGCACTGTGAGAGGGGTGGATCTTGAGGCACAAAGGCTACACTCCCCCTCTCCTCTCTCCAGTTCACAGGCTTTTTGCAGCTGCTGAATGCTGATCCAGTGAGAGCCAAACAAATATGTCAATCATGGAAGACATTCTGAAAATAATTTTGAGTCTTCTGAAAATAAGATTGTAGTGATCTAAGACATTATGTACCGCATGGTACACAACCAAAGACAGACAGCGATTTATGCAGACTTCATTGGGCTCTGAAAGGTTGACAGATGCTAGGGCCAAGAGTAGGAAGAACTACTTGGGGGTTGGCCGATGAGGGTCGGGGCAAGAAAAGAGTCCCAGCAGTTGGTTGCTGACCTCATTTCTCGGCAGAGTGGAGATATTCATTACATGGACAATAAGAGATTATTTGACACTTCTTATAAGGACCTTACTAAATCATAGTTCCCAATCTAAACATGGTCATTAATTTCAGTTCACCTGTAATTAGTAGAGCAAGGTAAATGATACACAATAATCCCAAACATCCACCTTTGGAAGTCCACCTCCACTGACCATAAAACATTGCTGAATAAGGCCCTTGATCCCATTACTGAAATAGCTTGTTAGTAGATTTCTTCAGTGATATGCAGCTCATCCTAATATGCCTGGAATTCATATTTATTTTTGAGTTGCTCAGATGAGTGGTGACTTTCTCACTCAGAAGAAACAGCTAGAACTGGCAGGTTTTCTCTGTGGTGGCCTTCGAAGGGTTGCAGTTATGCCAGGACATCGCCAGGTGATAAGAACTCCAGGTCTCTCTCACAATAGAGGAAGATGAAATTCTTATTACTCCTTCAGTGCAGACAATGCTGTTTGTCTGGCTGCCATGGGGAGTATAACTTTAAGAGAAATTATGGCAATTGTACAGGTTGGTTTAAGCACAACAACATAATATCATGATTCAATGAAATTATGGCTGGTCTTTTATCTCAATGCCATATTTCTGCCCTAATTCCACATCCTTGATTCCCTTAATATCTAAACTAACATGTTCCTAATGCTGTTTGGGCCAATTCCACTATCTTTGTCAAATGGTCTGATTGAGTGTTAGCATTATCTGCAGCACAGTGAAATCCAATTTTAGGCAAGTATTTATTGCTCACACCCAAAGATTATGAGGTAACAACTTCCTCTTATTAAATGATTTTTGTAAAAGACCAACTAAGCAAATTCCAACACAAATGAATTAGACTGCAGAGTCTATATGAAAAAAAACACCTTAATTACCGCATTCAGAATTAGGTAAAAAATTGCATACAGGAATACACCATTTAAAGATAATTTACTAAACAGTTCTCGATTTGGAAGCCACCAAAAGCCTTTGATATTGCCCCAAAGATTGCAGCATGAATTTTATATACAGGCAGTCCCTGGGAACAGTGTCCGAGCATGCACACTAGGCCCGGGGATCGTGGCCGCGCACGCGCAATTGGCCCGAGGATCGCGGCCGCACTGGGCCCCAGCCGCACATGCGCACTTGGCCCGGAGACCCACGAAGGCCCGTTCGTAAGTTGGACGTTCGTAAGACAGGGACTGCCCGTACTTAGTTCTTTAGCTGTGGCCTAACTAATGTTTTATGCAATTCTATATGTGTCTCAGTTAATAACCATGAGCATTCCATACGCCCTCTTCCTACTGTCAGGAAAATGTGGACATATACCTGAACAGAGGGATCTTCGAGTATATTTTTCCCAATACCTAAATCATACATGAAAACAGTTGTAGTCAGTCAGAACTTTTCATATGGCTTCCACCTCAATGCTTGGGCAACCATAACAAAATTTGCAGATGCTGGAAACACCCAGCAGGTCAGAAGTGCCAAATGGAATTCAATCTAGAGAAGAATTATGCAATGAATTTAGGACAGATAAACACAGCAAGGGAATATACAGTAAATGAGCGGACAAGAAGCCCTGAAGAATAGAGGGATCTTGTCGTGGAAGTCAAAGATTTCTGAAAGTATCAGAAAAGGTAATTATGATCAAGGAGGAATATGGGATGCTTGCACTTATTGACGGGGGCAGAGAGTACAACAGCAGGAAGGCAATGCTAGAATTGTATAAAGTACTAGTTAGGCCACATATAGAGAACTGTGTATACATACTGTATTTCTAGTCACCGTGCTACTGGGAGCATGTGATAGCACCAGAGTGGTTGTGGACGAGATTTATGAGGGCATTGCTGCACTGGAAATTTGCAGTTATGAGTATCAACAACTTAGGCCAATATTATTTGTTTAATTTGGTACAAAAGGAGAATAAGGGATGATTTGTTTGAAGTGTATAAAATTATAAGGGGTCTAGAGAACCATTTTACTTAGCAGAGAAGGCAATAACTGGGAAGTACAGATTAAATTCACAGTAAGAGAATTGAAAAGGAATTGAGGACACTTTTTTATTTAAATATTCAAAATGTACACGTCTGGAACGCTGCCTGAAAGGACTGTTTAGGCAAAAACCTTCATATTTTAAAAGAACCTGGATTAGCACCTTAAGGGGAGGAGATGGGAAAGAGAATTAATCCAAACTGTCCATTTCTGGCTGACGTGACAAGAGACAGTGAGCTGAATGGCCTGCTCGGAGTGATACGCCTCTCTTAATGGAGAGCTAGATCCCAGCTACAAATGGTAGGAAAATTTGGAAAGTGTTAAATGGCTGCAAGAGAACCAGAAAGGAGTGTCCTCCAGGCAATGGGCAGGAGGAAGACTGCATTCTCCTCAGGAGAAAGAACTACGAGCAACTCCAGAAGGAAGAGGTCACTGCAGAGGTCAATGCAAAGGAGCTTGGATGGTAGGACATGCCTGCAATATTCAAATAGGCTCAAAGTTGCAATGGTAAGAATCATATCTCTGTTCTCAATTACTCTCTTATAGTTGCAGTAATAATTCACATAGCACAAAACACCACTTCCACATTCCCCTTCACTCTCCTGAATCACAACACCTACAGAAGCAGATGAATCAAACTTATGAAAGAGTTTCGCCACCAAGCAGAGGAAAAAAAAATAAAGATCCAGGCTCAAAGCCTGTACTTACTGTGAGAAGCAGAAGACCAGCAAGGGAGCTCCACCATAAGGAAACCAAAATAGGAGCAGGCCTGAGGCCTGAACTAATTAGCAGCAGCAGGAACTGGCAAGCAATCAGTGTGACACCACTGAATAATAGATAGCTGATTGGCTGGTTTTTTTCTCTCTTCAGGGTTTGGTCTAAATTACAATTTAGAGCAAAATGGAGCAACTGAAATTGGTGACTTAAAGGAGAAGGGTTAAGTTTTAAAAAGACTATAAAAAGGCAATTAGATGGCATTGTGATTAATTTCCTGGCCTACTTACTGGTGGTCAGGGACATTGGTTCAGACACAAGATTCCAAAAACCTTCTTAGCAGTTGAGGACTTTACATTATCGGTGTAAATCTTGAATTATAGAGAAAAAAAATGGCATTAGCAACTGAGCCCATAGAACCATTGGATTGTTGTAAAAATCCACCAGGTTCAATCATGTTATTCAGGGAAGGAAATCTGCCACCTTTTCTCAGTCTGGGCTCCAGATCTACCAATGTGGTTGACTTTTAAATGGCTCCTCAGTTCAGCAGCAATTCGGAATGGATAAGAAATGCCAGTGACTTCTTTTAAAAATTCATTTACAAGTTGTAGACAAGTAAATACATTACATTAGATCACAGGTGGCAGGGCAGCCAATGTGTTGTACCTGGATAATGTAGGTTTGTAGAGAGAATGAAATCCTGAGCAGCTAAGTTTGGAGGAAGTTTCTGCAGCTTAAAGAACTTTGACTCAGAGTTGATGAGCTGCAGTCCGAGTTTGAAGCACTGCAAAACATCAGAGAAGGAGAAATTTTCCCAGGTTCGAGAAACTGTCACATCCTTGTGTAGATTTCAGCTTGCAATCAAAATTCTCTGAGCCCTCAAGCCCAGTTGCATTGTTCAGATACTGATTGGAGTGCAGTACAGAGCTGATGCTCCCAAAATGTCTCTGACAGGTTATTTCCAACTCAGACCTGGGAAAGCAGGGTGACAAGTGAGGTTTTGATCACTGTGAAAGCAGCAAGGTGTTCTAGTAGCTTTAAAGTCTTTGAAACATTTAAAAACTATTCTAGCATTGAAGTAGATATTTTAAAACATTCAATAAAATAGAAACAGTTAAAATACAACAGTTAGAAATAATTAAAGACAGAATTTAAGGAATATAATTAGAAAAACTTACCTCCTAATCTGTCGGCTATGCCAGATTTAACAAGGAGCAGGATACGAGTGATGATTCTGTTGCTCTGGAATCCCAGCAGGACTGTGCTCTGTGATTGGACTCTGTGTGGAATCCAGTGGTGAAAAGTAATGGCAGATTTAGCACTATTTGTCATTCTAAGTCCCAGACTTCCATGCTTGAAAGTGCATGAATAGAAATTTTTTAAATTCTCTTTCCCGGCAAGGTCAACACTTATTGACCATCCCAAATTGTCTTTGAGAAGATGGTGGTGACCTATCTTCTTGAGCTGCTGCAGTCCTGGTAAAGGTACTCCCATAATGCTGTTGGGGAAGTCATTCCAGAATTTTGACCCAGTGAAGATGAGGAACCAACTAAACATTTCCAAGACTGGATGATGTGCCACTTGGTGATGGCTTCCTATGCACTTGTTATCTTTGTTCTCGAGTTTGTGGTAGAGTTCATGGGTTTGGTAGATGCTGATAGCGTGGATGGTGAGTAGTTGCATTACATTTTGTTTGGCGCTTACTGGTGTTCAAATGGCTGAATACGAGCAATTCTGATTGGAACCATTGGAAAAATAGTGCAAGATCTGGACTCTTGCTTCTGAAATTATTCAGAAAACTTTAATGTTCTCTTGATTTACTTTGTTGCTCAGGGGAACTCAGTTTTGGTTTTAGATTGTCAGCTCATTGTATTTTTTACACACTGGATATTAAAGATGTTGCTTTCATTAAAAGCTATATCGTTCAGTGGCTACTGCATACTAGCATCATTCTGGATACATGTACCAGATTATCTGCCACAGTGATGAGATAATTCAGTTGACAATAGATCTGAATGATTACATTTCAAAATTAATTCTGTAAAAACTAGACTACTATGAATATAAGAAATAGGTACCATAAAATAATTGCAGTGTTATGATGCTATTAAAACTAACAGCATTCAGATCACTGAAGGAAAGATATCTCTTTATTGTAACAATTTGGTATACCCTGACAAGGATCGCATTTTATACAGAACTATTAACACATTGGAAGAAGTTCAGAACAAAGTCACAGTTTGGCAGCTAAGAAATATATGCAGTAACATTGTTATGTTATTACAGCAGGCAGTTATGAAGGCAAATGGTATGCCGTTTTCAATGCAAGAAGATTATACAGGGCTTTGGTGATAACATACCTGGCCTATTATTATAAGTAGTTTTGGTCTCCTTATTAGGTCAATTAGATTTGTAATCACTAGAGTTTGGAAGATGGAGAGGGAATCAAATTGAAACTTCTAAAATTTTGACAAGGCTCTGCAGACTGCACAGATGTAGAGGCCAAGTTGCGGTATATGGTTTAGAAGGAGATAAAATTCTAGAACAAAGGGCATCAAGGGGAGAGAATGGGAATATGGTAATGTAAGACATGTTCAACTATGATTATATTGAATGACAGAATAGACTCATAGAAACAAATGGGCCACATCTGTGGAAAACAAATAAAACTGCAGATGCTGGAATCCAAAACAAAAATAGATATGCTGGAAGAACTCAGCCAGTCAAGCAGCATCTGTAGAAAGAGAAAACAGTCTATGTTTTGGATCAGCTGCTCTTCCTGAGAAGGATCCCATTTTTCAGTTGCTATGTTCTTTGAGAAATTCCACTGGATTGATTGTCTTTAGAAACACTTAATTGTCAAAATTGTTGTAACGATAATAATTGTGATAGCCATTCAACTTAAAGTCCATAAAGAAATATTTTATAATAAAATTATTTAATTTCTAGTTATTACTTGAAAGAGTAATATCAAATTTAAACACTGTTATATTAAAGAATTGATCACTGCATTGGAGTTAGCTTAGTTCTGTACATTTCACTCAGAAACAGAGGTTATTCCCATTCTTATGGTGCTTTTCATTCCAATCTAAATTAGAGGTGGATACTTAATTAATTAAGTGCATACTTTATAACATCATCTTGAAGAAAAAAATAATCTTTTAATGTAACTTTTAATATGTTTGTGAAACTTGGAATTTGCATTGGGAATACAGAGTGCAATATTTCACAGACTACCTAAAACTCAAAGTAAGCACATTTTCTCCTTAAGGATTTTGTTTCAAACAGTAGGTAAATACTTAGTGGAATTTAAATGTGGTGAATTCTTGCTGATTGCCCGAGGAGCAGACTCTGATTGAAGCATTTACAAGCATATTTTATCAAGTTGTTTTTAATCAAAGTTATAAAGCTTGATAAAAGATCACTGGTCATATAAATCCTCATGGCAGCTCCTAGAGCAACAGGACATCAAAGAGTCCAATGATCATCACTAAGGGCAAGATAAATTTAGAGGCAGGAATAATCTATACAAGCTCATGTAAGATTGGCCCAATATTAAGGTCACTGCTGTTTTTACCATTTTTAAAACCAATATTTTATTTTTCAAAATATTGCAGGAGATTCTTAATCATGGATTGCCTGTACTATATAAAAAATAGGTGTTTATAAGAACTTAAACCTAAAAAATGTTGTGAGATCTGTATGCAGTCTGCACAAGTGCATGGTCAACTACAATAACTTAGAACCAGCTCTGTTAATATAAATGTTTCGACTAAATAAAAATACACTACACCAATTATTGTACAAGTAATACCGATTCATTTAAACTTCAGTCTGCAGGGAGTTTAAAATACCCATAGCTCTCAATACAAATTATTCATGCATGGCATTTGTCAGCTTGTTTCTGTTGCTTATATTGCTGGCTCATCAACATCATTTCTAATGGGCATAGATGACCTGATTTTCTTTACAAACACTTCAACAGTTTATACATCTGAAGAAGGTATTGTTCTCTGGATTGAAATATTTTAAGTGTACAGAGTTAGCGTGTGCCCAGTTCATACTTTAGATTTACATACAGGAAACCTGTCAGACAATAGTAAAATTATTCTTTTTAACGATAAAATTATACACAATCACAGAGTAAATCCCCAAACTATTATCGGTGTTATGTGAACCATCTTTGAATAAAGCACTAATAAATTTTAGTTCATTTATACAAAGTATCATTGATCAGTAATTTTTGATTTCAAATATAAATACAAAATTCACCATAAAAAATATGCTATTCATTTAATCTTGACAATGCATTCAAAATGTTACCTTTGCTTATCTTTATGCTGGCTAACCTGTGAAGCATTTTCAGGAGCATCTATTTTTATTTTAATGACTTCTGTCAGCTTATTAGTATAATGTAAATAGAAACAAAGGAGGAAATTTTAAAACTGAAGCATTACTTGACTGGAAGATAGTGGATGTGGCCATGCATAGAGGTGATGGGTGAATAGGCGTGGTGTGAGTTGGAATATGGAAGGCAGAATTTTGGATCAGCTCAAGTTTAGAGGGAACAATGAAAGTTACTTACCTGAAATGTTCATTCTGCTTTTCTATCTACCATACATTACCTGGTGAGTATTCTCTAGCTTTTCCTCTCTTCATTTTCAGATTCTCAGGTTTCCCACAACCTTGATTTTGTATGGTCATGAAGTTGTGCAGAAGTCATTCACTGAATTTTAAACCTTCAAATGATGCTATTTCATAAAACAAACTCTAAAATGGGGCCCTCTGCTGGACAACAAGCTTATCACACCCTGGACTGCAACTTGTGGAACTGAGAATTATGTCAAAATAAAAACTCATAGAAAAAAATAAATGCTGCAGGATACAGGCAATTGTAACTGCTAACTGATAATCCTTGATTTGCTACCTAAATTTTCAACACAAAGACACATCTATACTTTAAAGGAATAGGAACCTGATCACGGTATGTTATTTTTCTTATAACTGGGTGTCTGTGAATATTGTATGCTCTTTTGTAATGGAACTAAAGCCTTTAATTGACTCCAGTAGTTCTTCATCATCTGGATACTGAAAGAGAAACAGGAAAAATACATTAGGTAACCATTATTCATTTGCAACAGCCACTAATAGTTGTACAGAATTAAATTCAGACTTAGTTAAACTCTGTGATCTGACACATTGAATTCAATCAGATAATGAAATTACCCCTTCCTATCTTTTCATAGACACTGATGGATCAATGTGTATTTAATTATGTTTGTGGAAACAGCATAAGAGGTCAAAGGCAGAGAGGTCATAATGGGAGTAGGATGGAGAACTATAGTGGCAGGCAACTGGTAGGTTAGGGTCACACTTGCAGCCTGAACAGAAATATTGTGCAAAGTGCTCACCCAACCTGTGTTTGGCTTCACCAGTGTGGAAGAGACCACATTGTGAGGACCTAATTCGGTATACTAAGTTCAAAAAGTAAAGTGAATTTCCAGCATTTTCATTTTTTTTCTTTTTTATATCTAATGAATCACTTCATGAATAATAACTACATTGAACTCCAGATTGATCAAATAGGATTAAGCCAATGATTTTAAAGTAACTTCTTTCTTTTACACAAAATATATAAGATAAAGAAACTCATTCATTTCAGCAGTACATGATGGACTTCAATAAACCATAAGTCCCACTTCCACCAATTCTGAATCCCTTTTCCATTGCCCGATTTCACCTCCTGAATGTCTTATAAATATATAATTTCTAAAAATATTTATGATCCAATTACCATTCCACTGTCACGCCCCTGTGCAAAGGATTCCCAAACTGAGCCTTCCATCAGGGATTTCTTGTCGTGGGTATCAATGAGCTGACTGACACTGCGATGCAGGGAAGTCTGGGAACAGGCGTCACTCAGCTGACTCTGGCTTGGCACACGTATCACCGACATACTGAAGTTACTAATGTGAGATCTCTGTTCTGCAATTTTTGTGTCCATAAGCCCCTATAAGTCAAAACATTAATGCCCATTAATGACCACCATTAGTGATTAGTAAATAGAAGTTCGTACTGTGTAAAATGTATGAGTTCTCAACCTATAGTGTGTATGCTGAACAAAGATTTTATTTCACAACCACAAAGTCTTCACCAGATTTATAGCATATCATTATTATTTAATGAGGAGCACACTAGATCAGATCAGTACATTCTTACACAACATTATTATCTATTAATTATAGTTAAATATTGACAGCTAATTGAGAGGAGGCTATTAATCTTCAAATTACTATTTTTCTAGAACAAAAATCAGGCAGGTTCTTCCATGAAATCTAAATCAGGGACAATTCCAGGTAACACATTGACTCAGCATGATAATCATTTGAACAACGCTGGTGTACCATGAATTCCTCAGCAATTAAGTGTTGACATGCTAAACAGAAGGTTTCAAATCCAGATACTTGAGCACAGAACGTGGCCAGGTATTGAGACAATACTGTACCAATGGAGATGTAGTTTTCCACTAATTTAGGATTCTATGTTATACAGATGGGTGCAAGAAGGAGCAAAACATAATTTTGTATACTTAAATGAGATCTCCCCTCATTCTTCTAAAACCTAGAT
The DNA here is from genome assembly GCA_030265395.1 of Rhina ancylostomus. Classification (NCBI taxonomy): domain Eukaryota; kingdom Metazoa; phylum Chordata; class Chondrichthyes; order Rhinopristiformes; family Rhinidae; genus Rhina; species Rhina ancylostomus. The sequence goes on from JARFYF010000063.1 coordinate 105,740,385, forward strand.
AGTACAGGCTTAGTTGATCCCATCACTCCTCTTACAACAACCCCACCATACCA
>JARFYF010000063.1:105809809-105826498 GCA_030265395.1 Rhina ancylostomus
TTGATGCTGTTATGGAGGTACAGTTCACTGAATGTATGGAGCAAGTGGCTGCCAGAAAGAAATAGCGACCTCAATCTCAGCAAAAGGAAAAAGAAACCTGACCCAAATATAGAAAAGGTTATTAAATGACTTAAGCTACAATGGTGAAAGTCAAAAGCAGGCATGATGAGAGAAATAAAATATAGGAGACCCAGCGGATTTGTGAATGGTCAGTGTGAAATAGCAGAAGGAGAAAAATACATGAAACACTGGGAAGATGGAGCAGGCTGAGTGACCTGGGTGTTTGATGGCAGAAAGATGCATTACAGCTCAACTCAATGACCATGCATTGAAAGATTATTCACAGACATGTCACCAAACCACAACCATCTTCAACCCCAGAATTGCTGGTGCTACAATACCAAGACTAACAAAGGTGATCTGTGGTTAAGGTTCAAAATTATATTAGTCGTTGTTAAACCCATAATGTTGTGGGGACCCTAGAAGAAAGATGAGATTAAGTTCCTTCAGCCTGTGTTGAGGTAGGCTGGTGTCATGTAGAAGTCCACAGATAGTCAGAGTGGGAGTGGGATAGGGAATTAAAGTGACTAGTGATAAAGAGCCAAGATTTGAACTTGTAAATTGATTTGAAGAGTTTGGAAAAACAATCATCCTACCTGCGTTTGATTTTCCAAGGGTAGAGGACGCCCAACAGCAAATATAGAAAAGATATTGTTGCGATTCCACCACCAAATACTTCTCCCATTGTAGCACCCAAGATGCCTTCCTCGCCACTCAATTTTCCATTTCTATTAAAAATTCTCACTTTCCTCTGACACCTTGCCGTGTGACTATAGGGTTATACTTGCCTTTTCACCTCCTCTTGTACCAGAGGCCCCTGACAATCATTCTATTTCTATCATTCTAGTTTTCTGTATTTACTATCCAACTGTATTTGGCATTCATAATATTTATTTTCCAGTAACCCTTACTGGATACAATGGGGTATGATTGAGCTCAACTTTGAATTTCCTCCACAGATAGATGATTGAACTCTCAAAGCTTACACATGAATAGTTACACGGACATGGTGCCGGAAGTATATGTCACTCGTAAACTAGACTTCACCAAACACTAACTGCCTACCTGAGAAAAACAAGAACTGGGAAGAAACTGGACTAATTAGTAAAACCAATAATTTGCATGTGGCTGTCATTGTATTTGTGTTATACTACATGAAGATACAAGCACCTGTTTTGTACTCATTTCAACCTGTACATAGAGGATTAGTGGGTATAGGGTGTTAATCCACACCCAGTGCATGAATCAAGCACCACTCAGGGCTAACTTTGGTGAGATGTATGTAGGGCAACTTATCTATCCAGTACAATAGAAGGGTGAATGCTCAAGGGAAGGATAGTGCTGATGGTGCAGGAGAATAGTTATTAGCTTCTCAAGAGACAGAACCACACATGTATACTATAAAGCCCCTAATTTTTATTGAATGGTACAATGGAATGACTACATTAAACTGCCTTAGAATGAAACTAAGAAAAAACATTTCATATAAAACTATATTATGAAGTTCTTGTTTTGGGCTTTGGAGATCACCAGGACTAAGGACAGACTCTGCTAACTAGTATTCCAGACAATTTGACCCAATCAATCTAATGCAATCTGAGCTGGTGGGCAATGACTTCTCCACCTGGAGACACCAGGAGTAGACAGTTCCTAATGTTAATCTGTTCAACTGAGCGGTCAACAAGGGCAATGAAGTGTACGCAAAACCATCAGAATTAATTTTAGATATGCATATTAAGTCTTGTCTACATCATCAGGAAACAACAATGACTTTTTCAACAGGTAAAGACATCACTGCCAAGAAATTAAAATGTATCTGTTCAGGCATGCTGAACAGTTGGTAGGTTAATGAAGGTTTTGTTCAAAAACTCAATACTCACTAGGAGCAGGATTAGTACGACCAAAGGCCTCTCTTCATATTCCAACGATATGGAGATGGAAGGAGATGGGATGGGTGGCAGTCAATGTCAAGACTGGAACAGAAGTTGAGGGTAATCAGTAAGTAAGGTGATCTGGGCTGAAGTTGGTAGGGGTGGATCTGGACCGAGTTAGCCAGGGGATGGATTAAAGATTAGGGATGGATTGGTGTGGATGGTGAGGAAATTGGTAGTTGGGGGAGATAAATTAATTGGGAGAATGTCAATTGGTAGTTGGGAATGGGCTTTGTTAATTGGAGGGGGCATCAGCCATTGGGAGGAGAATTTGTAGGCAGGAGTCCATTTTGCAACCTACCATTTTTTTTCTTTTCCATTATAGAAACAGACTGTCAATTCACTTTTATCTATTTTAGGCTAATACCCAAGGCAATTTTAACTCCTTATAGGAGATTTATTGGCCAACATTTTGATAGCCACTCACATTACGAGGCTTGGTCTAACAGATTTTTAGAGGATCTTATTAAATGGACAGCATGGTTGTACAGCTAGTAGAATGGCCACTTCACAGTGCCAGAGGACTGGGTTCAATCCTGACCTTGGGTGCTGTCTCTGTGGAGTTTGCGTGTTCTTCCTGTGAATGCATGGGTTTCCTCCAGGTACTCTGGTTTCCTCTCACATGCCAAATATGTGTGCATTGGTCGGTGAATTGACCAATGTAAATTGCCCCTAGTGTGCAAGTAATTGGTAGAAACTGGGGTAGTTGATGTGAATGTGGGGAGAATATAACATGAGATTAGCGTAAATGGGTGGTGGTTGGTCAGCAAGGGCTTGGTGGGCCAAATGGCCTGCTTCTATGTTGTATTTCTCTTTGACTCTACTAATGGACAGTGGCAAGGTGAGGAGGTAGATTCAGAAGGAATTCCGGAGTTCTTGGCCTAGACAGCTGAAGACATGAATAAATCAAAGGGCATAAATTGGATGTACACGAGATTAACATTGGATCAATAGGATGGGCTGGAACAAACTTACCCTTGGTTGATGATTCCAAATAAATTGGTGGTCAGCTGATTAGCACATCAGGAACCTTTGAGCATATGTGATCAAATGCACAAGTCCAGGAGGACTGGAGACCACATGTCAGCTTATCTGACCTCCTGTTCCACTGGACTCACCACAGTGGTGAAGATCTGGTGTGCTGGAGGGAGGGTTCCAGATGCAAACTTTTGCTTGGGGCTGGCTGACATAAGCATCGCAATCCCATTCATCTGGAAGGAGTTGTCAATCCTGCAAAAAAAAAAGTAAAAATTAAAGACAATCTGACCCAGTGTTCTTAGATGGTTGTATGGCTGGAGGAAGTTACAGAGATTGACTGGAAGGTAGTGGCAAAAATCTTACATTTGATGTGGTGCTGGGCCAGGAGCATAAGTAAATAACTGAGGAAATGGATGATGGGTGAATTTGGTGCGAGTCGATATGAATCACAAAGCTTTGACGCAAAACATTAACTCTGTTGCTCTCTCCACAAACACAAGCAACCACTTTGTTCTCTCCATGCCTTCCATTACTCTGCAACTCAAAACCTATTTACTCTCTAGCTTTACCCAGTCCTGGTGAAAAGTCATTGACCTGAAACATTAACTTTGTTTCTCTCTCCACAGATGCTGCCTGACCTGGTGAGTTTTCAAAATGTTCAGTTTAAATTTCCAACATATGTGATTTTTTTGTTTTTTTGCACGTTTTAGAATTTTGTGGAGGATGGAAGTTAGAAAGTAGCCAGGAAAGCATTGGATTAAAAGTAAAAAAGCACCTGTCCAAAAGTGGATTGAGCCCAAAGCAAAAAGGGGCGAGGCCACCTGCATCAAGTGGAGAGGCAATTGGTAGGGAGGGGCGAGGTGTGAATTGAGGTACACAGGGGTTGGCAGAGCATCGTCTTCCCATTGTGAACTGCTAGCAGTCGCTTAGGAGTTCAGGGCAGAAACAAGTTAGCAATAACTGCTCAGCGATATTTTATTAAACAAGCGAGGGCTAAAACAGGTGTTAGGCCACTTACTCAGAACTTTAGATAAATACCTAAAGAATTGCCTAACATAGTATCAGATCGGACTGCTTCCAGGTAACTTCTGTGGTGGGCCACTGGTCACTTAAATTAGCCCTCACTGCCTATAAAACTGATTGAATGAGGTCCAATTTCTCCCCTTCAGTACCTAAACCAGCTGCATTATGGAGGCTCTGAGTATAATTGTTTCACATGCTTAAATCAAATTCAAATGCAAGCTCACGAGTCTGTAGCAGATGGAGGAGAGAGCATAAATCGACTCAGCAATTATATAGTTTACAACATTTCCTGTGGGAGACAAAAATCAACTTACATTTCCTCTTTTCTCATGTATTTTGTATGATTATTGCCAAGGGCATTTCCAAAGGGAACACTTGTGGGATGCTAAATAAACCACACTTAGAGGGTCGAGCATATAATGCATTAGAAGCTCAAAGACAGCTTTAAAGCGCACACAGAATGGGAATTTTGCCTGCATCCACAGGCTACTCCCTCTATTATCCTTAGAAATAAATATAAGAATAATTAATAATTAAGCCAAACAAAAATGCATGCTTGCGGCAGAACTGGAAAATTCTATTTGGATATGAGCCAGCAATGAATTACTTTCCAGCTTTGGCTAACAGAGAAACAAAACACCTTGCCAGTATCTAAACCATTTCAACTAATTTATTTTTCCAACAACAATTTATCACTGATTTTTTTCCACCTTGTTTTCTTGTTGCAATGGATCCTTTCTGACCTCTTACAGTTCTTTCCTACTTCATCTATCTACTGAAAGGAATAAGTGATTTTTTTTTCTCCTATTTAAAAGTTCTTCTGATCAGAATTGAAGTAGCAGCACTTGACAGGAGACAAATCACTTGAATGAACAATTAATTTTCAAGTGGCAAGAGAATTTAAAATGTTCTCTGAGTACAGACTTGGTGAACTTACTTTCAATTGTACATCAGGTTAACATTAGTTTCACAGTAAATTATTAATTTTAAAATAAAAATAGCTGAATCACTTAAAACAAAAATAAAAGTATTAAATAAAACTATATAAATATATATAATCCATCTCCTTTGTTTTCTTCTCCACGCTTCTACAATTCCCATAAAAATCAATGGACCTGCAAATCCAGCACTAGGTTTCTTGTTTTCATATAGCACCAGTGAATGGGCAACAGTAATGAAGTGTGACTACTAATGGGAAATTAATGATAAATGCTTCTTCTAAAGTTTTTGCCAGAAACTTAGCAATTCAATTCTTTTCTAAAAGTTGCTTTGTTCTCCACTATTCCTGATCATACAATTGAATTTTAATGAAGAAAGCATATTTTTTCAGGGAATGCATTTAAATTATACTGATGATACAATGGAATAAGTAATAAAATTTTATAAAATACTTGAGTAAATCATAAGAATCCAGTATTAGAATGCCAGTCCAGTCTAGCACATGTGCCTTTGTGACTAGGTATTATGGACAGGAAGCAAAAGTTGTCAGCATGAGCTACATTGGAGTATTTGTAAATGTACTTAAAATTAATGTTATGATTCCTGAGATCTTTGCAAGAAAGCTTACATGGGACCAATCTAAATATAGCTGCAACATGGCCAGATGCAGAGGAAAGCTCCTTCTACCCTGTCACAACAATGAGACATGATCCCAATGCCTATTGCACCACTGTGTCATTTTTAATTTCCCAGAGCACCAATCCTTCTGTCATTTCTGAATGAGGGTGAAAAAATGGACAGCTTATATTATAGCTATGAGTAACTACACTGAGACAGTCCAAAATTCACTAAGGGCTATTACTGAGGAACGAAAGAAAAGAAATTCATTTTTTTTTACTCAGAGCTGAATTTAATACCATTTCCTTCAAACCTACAAAGGTAACCTGGTTATTCTTGCTTCCAAAGATCTGTCCCTAATGTGGCAGGTTTCTTTAATTCCACTTGATACTCTTCAGAATTATGGATATGCCCTGAGATCATGTAACAAAGAGGGTAACATTAATTAGCTATCCAGTAGGACAGGTGATGCAAGAGATATTTGGTCAGGCTTTTGGGGAAAACTGGCTGGATAAAAAAAGTTGAAATATAATGATGAGCTTCCTGTGTAGAAGACACAAAGGATTGTAAGCCACACACAAAATAGGTGCATTCCGATGAAGGATCACTGATCTAAAGCATTACCTTTGCTTCTGTTTCCACAGATGCTCCCTGACTTGCTGAGTATTTCTGCCTTTATTTCTTTTAAAGATGGGGTTAAGTCAGGTAGGGGATTAACTGCTAAAAAAAATCAAATTCAACTCTAAATCCATGCCTGTTGAAATCCGACAATCAACCCATCCACCACATCCATCATTGCCCCCAGTGGTCTCTAATCCATCAACATTCTCCCCAATTCCACAATGTTTCTGCTCTCCTACCTTTGTGGATGCTGTGACACCCTTCTCCCCATTTATCCACCTCCTTTTTCATTAAACCTACCTCCAGTCTTACTTCCAGCAGGCCATTTGTTTCCATTCTGATTTAAGCTGGTTGCATTTAGATTAAACATATTTAATGTTTTAATTTTCCACCTGTCACTAACTCACCTATTTTGGGGTTTGAATTAACATAGAACAATTTACTGTCATTGACTATCTGCATGTTGTGAGAAAACCCAAATACAGTGTATATATAAAAAAAACATAATCAAACCTGTGGAGACATAAGAAATTGCAGACACCGGAATCTGGAGCAAAAACAAACTACTGGAGGAATTTAGTGAGTCAGGCAGCATCTATAGAGGGAAATAGACAACATGGTCCAGATGAAGGGTCTTGATCTGAAACGTTGACTGTCCATTTCCCTCTACTGACTCTGCCTTACCCATAATCAAAGCCCTCCTAGAATTAAAACCCCAGAGCATTTGAAGAAGCCCATTGTTCCTGCTGTTCTGTCCACATCGCCACCTCTGGTCTGAGACTTTGCCTCAATTAATTATAAGCCCATAGCTTACAGGAAGCGAAGGATGGCATTAATAGTTTCTGCTGTGACATCTATTTGTAAGACACACTTTCCAATTAATTAAGTTAAGTAATTCTAATATAGAGTGTCAAAAGGAGGAGGGTGCAGAACATAGTCTGGGAGTAGAACAGTGAACACAAAAGAAAATTGAATATTGTGTTATTTTCATTTAACTTACCATCAGGAAACCTTAAATCTGTGTCTCTAGCTTTTGAATCATCAGGACCATGTGCAATGCATACCACACCCAATGTTCCTCTCTATTGAAGTAAATGGAGAATGGAACTGAGTTGTGAGTTACACTTGAACCTGTTGAAACTTTTTTTTTAGCATGACCAAGTATTGGTGACGTAGACAGATAAGTAACACACTTATCTGTAAAATATTCATCTTTGGCTCAACTGTTATCTGAATAAACTAAACCTTTTCATTGTGTGATAATAATAAACTGTTGCAAGAGCCCTTGCAAGGAATAACAATACTTTACATTAAAAAAAAGTTTAATTAATGTGTATGTTAATCCTGTTTACTCAGGTTCCAGCTGTAAAATAGCAAATGCCAAAACACACAATTAAATACAAACACTAATCAAAAATAAATAGATCAGGGGCAAAACAATTTCAGTGTCAGGAACATAGGGACATTTAAAGATACTTTTGTGTGATGAAATATGGAAACCATGTGGACTATAAAACAAAAACATATGCACATTGTCAATAGCAACAGATGTTTAATTACAGTTTATTTCAGCACAGAGAATTCTACTCTGCCCCTAGATGGCAATACTATCAAACACATGCTGAAGAGGGACAGTCAATAATTTATAGTCTGTACTAATTCATCTTAGACTTCAGAGATGGAGTTAAGCATTGATAACAGATTTGATTCTATAATGGATTTCAATTCCTAAAATTGTTGTTAGACTGAACTCATAAGAACATTGTAAAATGTTGGAAGGTACAAAAAGCATATCTTTAAAAATTATACAGGCTTCATTTTATTTCTTATTATTTTGTAAGAGATATTTGGAGGTAACAATAAACTGGATTCAGTAAAATGTATACATTACATTTGTGTTTCCGATGATGGAGAGGAAAAATGTAATACTTAAGTTTACGGATTTCTGTGCATATTTTAAAAAAAAGACAAACATTACCGTTAGCAATTATAGACCATTTTCAGGGCATAAATCTAGAGATACAATCTAACATCCATGGCAGTAGAGTGATGGCTTTTTGCTCCATACACTACTAACAAAGCAACTTAAACTTTGAGAATAATTGAAAGCAAAGTGTGTAGGTTGTCACAAGTGAAGTTTTTAATATGTGTATGAGAAGAAAGATCATGTATATATATATATGGGGTAATGATCCATCTGCAAGGTGCACTGTAAAATTTAAATTCATTCCTGGTCTACATATGGGTTACAATAACACAGCTGGGAGGCTTTGTCTTATCTTTGGATTGTGCAATGAAAGTCTAAGTTTCCACAGGGTTTATATTTACTGCCTCAACCTCTTGTTAACAGGACCAGGCCCGTCAGAATTAATGCAAATAATATTGGGAAGGGCATAATATGTGCACCTAATCTGATATCATTTGTTTTAAGTTACTGCCCAACATTGTTAGGCCCTAAGAATTCAATCTCAGCCTGTTGTGAAACTTAATTTAAGGAATCTGTCATTTTGAAGAAAACATGTTGTAAAACCTACGGTTGGGTAAGGTTTTCAGAGTAGGAAACCTGCCCTCTTACCTGTTCTAGCTAAGCCTAAATTGCCTAAACTCCACAGCCTAGAAAGCCATTTAATTCGGAAAGAATCTAATGAAGTCAAGATTAGCAAAGAATATTTCTCATATGTATATGGGAGGTAAATTAAATGACCTAGGTATTCCTTCTGTTCAGTAATGGCAGATTTAGTAGTACTGAACTACCAGATCTGCTTTTGGCCAGCTCAGTTTTTGTTTGATCATGCTGGTCATTTAAAATCACTTGCCTTTATTAAAATGGCAAACTCCTTCTGTTTAGGGATGGACAGAGCCAGGGAATTATGCATTGTTTTGTCATACATTGTTGATCCACTGATCCATTCTATTATTTTATTTGAGCAAGCATTGGCTGATGAAAAAGTGGTTTCCTGATATGCTCTTTAATTGTACATATTTTGGATTGCCTGGCTGGTCTGTCCCTGTGAAGAGGGAGTTGGTCTTATTGTTATGATAGAGAGGTTATTATCCAGACCTTCTCTTAGGATGAAAGACTTCCACTGATGTTAAGCTAATTTAGGCACCAAAAATAAAAATAAGCAGGAACTCTACCCTATATAACACCAGTCAAAGGTAGCAATAAATTAATATGGAACAGTAAATAAGCATCGTCATTTTAACTCACATTCAATAGGTATTTAAAAGGACTGAACAAATGTAATTTACTAGTAGCCATCTTTTAATATTGTAAGCTGGTCAGAAATCAGTGTGGTGCTAACTTTTCCCAGTTATTGCCAACAGGAAGATGTAGTTTGGTATAATTTGCTGCACATAGCATATCTGCTCCTGCTATCATTACTATGACAAAACAAATACTATCATGGAAATAATGAATTGAGACTGTGGAAAGGTAATGGCCTGGATTTTACTGAAAAATGGCAGAAGTTCTACATGGAATTGTTTACATAAATACCAGTCCTTCAACTCGGTCAAGACAGTTCTGGGAACATAATCAGAGGCAGCCTGGGGAAGACCTCCCTTTTTGGACTTAGACTTGGTTAATGATTTCCCCTTTGGATTCAGTCTCTGGTGAATGTTTTGGTTAAGGATTTTCTATCTCGTAGATATATTTTAAATGCTTGGTTACTGATTATCCCTTTTAGAATGTGTCTTGGTTAAGGATTTCCCTGTTTTTATCAATGATTTCCCTACTTTGACCTATTTGTCCAAAACGTCCCCACATAATACATTTTGCTTTACATTGGCCAATAGGATTTGCACATTGGATAAGCTAACATCAAAGGAGAGTAGAGAACCCATGTCAGTAAAATTCTGGGTCAATGATTTATGTTATTCTTTTTGATAAAATAATGTCACATACAGTAACAAGATATCACCTGGATCATTATTTACGTTAAAGCTATTTAAGTAGTACTTACACAATGATAATATGTTAAGCTGATTAATACATGCTTGCAATGAAACTTGTTTCTTACAAAATCCTTCCTTTCCAACTGTGCAGGCAAATTTGGGGTTTAAAACTTGCTACACCAAGACCGCATTCATTTTTATTCTATTATCCTTAGGAATTACCCATTAGAAATATTCCATTTTCTGCATTTACCTTTCATTGCTCTGCATTTCCTTTTATCATTTTAATTTTACAATATACTTTTCCAATTAATTATGATTATGGGAATGCAATGGCTGGAGTGGTCACAATGTATGAACATAAAATTTATCATTACATAAAAATGGAAAAATAATCACCGTGCTTTCATTTGTGATAATACTGAAAATTTCAAATTTTTGTTTCAAAATGTGGCTTAAATTTAAAACTGCAGTACTGAGAAACTAAAAATAACTCATTTTAGTACATTGTATTTATTTATTCAGTGTGGTTACTTGTTGTTTCAATCTCTTCATAAAGCACAAGGGAGAACCAACTCCTGAGAGTACTGACCTTGGGGTCAATGCATACTGTTGGGAGATCCAGCTACAGTACCAATTTCACATAGTTTACTGTGATTGTATTCAACTACTTGAAGTACCTCAAAACGTAGTGAAGAGGTCAAGAGGCTGCAAAGGCTGAAAATGATCAAAATTTTGCATTGATCTGTAGCTGTCAAGAGCTGATGTGAGTTGAAATACAGAGGCAACACAGGAAGTTACCAGAGAAACATGTGCACATACTGCCTTTGGTTCCTAAACCTTTTATACCTAATGTGACTGGTGCCTAACATGTGATAATGGCTTTTATTTTGATTTTAAATGGCTGTAACAGTATCTTGACTTAGATTTGCTTTCTGTTTGAAAGGAACTGTGATGTATGACCACAATGCTGCTAAGCCATTAATGCTGCAGCATCATACTTTCTCTTCCTACTTTGGAAACATTTGTGATGATTCAAATCTTCCGCTGCCATCCTCTATTTTAACTTATTTAAAACTTTATTATTTAATGGCCTTCTGGAAATAAGTGCCCGAGTAGACTTCTCAAGAGTAGAATAACCCAAGCTATGAGCTCTGAAATGATTGCTATCTACTCTGCCACCCACTCTGCTGACAGAACCTATGAGTCAGAATGAGCAAATGGAAGGATATCAGTTTGCCTCTCATCTTCTGAATGGCGAACCTTCAAATGCGCCAGTTCTCCTCTTCTATCCAAACTAAAATCTGAATGAAATCAGCCTTCTAACACTGGAGAGTGTGGACAGATGGTCAGTACTGCAGTTTAACATGACCTAGGTAATTTAAGTTATCAGGTGCCGTAAAGGTGCCATTCACATTAAACATTGCCACAATGAATCACAGTGATAAGAGTATTGGATTGATAAATGTTTCCAAATTGGTAACTGAAAATATAGAAACAGGGACACTCATTGGCTTAGTGGACATTTACATCATCACTTTTGCTGGAGTTGAAATTAACCAAAAATCAAGTGATATTTGGCTTATTTGTTCTTCATTATTCTTTAACAGAATGTGGGTGTCACTAGCATGGCCAGCATTTATTGGCCATCCTCAATTTCCCTTGAGAAAGTGGTGGGGAGCTGTTGTCTTGAACTGCTGTAGTTTTTCTGGTGAAAGTACTCCCACAAAGTTGCTGAGTAGGGAGTTCTAGTAATTAGTTACTGTGATAAAGGAGCAGTGATATATTAGGAGTGGTGTAGGTTTGGGGATGGGGTAGTAGTGGTGAGATTGAAGATATGGGACAATCTGTTAAAAATCTGTTAAATCTGTTAAACCAAAAGATGCAATTCACCAGGTAGGTAATTCCATTGAAACTGGCATGTTTTATTGCATGTATGATCCTTTTTGTAACTCCATAAGGTTTAATTTATTTAATCTGATCAACTTGGATTTGCAATTTCAAATTTACCGCATTGACATAATTTTGATGGAACAGTGATAATTACATTGGTGCTGAATGCTGATCTCTAATGTTATCAAGTGCCTGGATTGCCTAGACTGACTTAGTTTTTGCTGGTCCAGTAAAGTGACAACTCAGTTTCAGTCAGTTTTTCTCATCATCTTTCCTGACTTCCGTAGTGTAGGTGAAAGTGCTTCATTAACGTTACAGCCAACAAGATTAATTTACATAGAAGTCAAACTTTGGCATTATAATATTTTAAATATGCTATAAATCATGAAACCTTGGAATTTAGATACATAGAGATAATTTCAATGTGTGGGAATGGTTGGGATGGAGTGTGGGCCAACTTCAATTTTCCACCTTCCAGATATTACAGAGGTGAGGAAAGGGTCAGCTGGTAACCCACTCCCACGAGCTGTTTTAACATTTTAAATAAGACAATGATTTATCTGTTTTTCAGTGTAGCTGTATAAGGCAAGGATAGCTTCAGGAAGAGCAGGTTTTCCTCTCCTGGTCCCATGCCCTGGGTAGCTAGGATCAGATCTTCAAACCCCACAATACTAATTTCCTCTCTCCTCTCCAGGTCATGGATTGGGAACTGGGATGTTGCCTGACTGACTGATACCCAAGCCTGATAACCAGGGTCACTTTAAGATGGTGACCTTACTGCACTGCAAGACTCGGGCAGTGGAGATAGGATCTGTGTCAAATGTCAGGATTCCTATTGAAAACTCACCACCTATGTAACACCCTGTGAATATCAAGGCCACATTTTCTGACAATTCTGACACTAATTTGATATGCAAGTTAATATTACTGACAGAGATAAAAAGGTGTGGCTTTTTCATAGAACAGTATTTGGGCTTGGCTAAATTCCATATCTTCATTTGTTCACTTGTATCCCATGTTCTGAATGTGGGCAATGGCATTTTATAATGAATGCTCCCTGTTGAGGGTGATAGAGCAATATTGAAGTAGCATATCATGGTCTTTCTGTGCTGTCATTATAAAAAGGCTCTTTTAAATCACTGCATTATATGAGTCTTTGTTGCACAGATGTAACATAAGGACATCCTCCTTCATTCAATGCTGGGGATTGTGCAAAGTAGCACCTGCACTTTGTGAATTGAGCTTTTGTTATCTTATACTAAAATGTGATTGGCAAGAACAACCACAAACTTAAGTTATAAGGCACCTTTAAATATGGTAAAATATTCCAAGGTACTTCACAGGAGCATGATCAAATGAAACTTGACTCTGAATCACTTCGGTTATTAAGGCAGATAACTAAAAGCTTGATCTAAGAGATGGGGTTTAAAGAGAATCTAAAAGAAGCTAAAAGAGTTCTCTCTTTCTGAGGCAATCCCTCAAGGTAAAGCTTCCCGTGGTCTGTGGGTTCTGAGGTGGCTAATGAGCCCAATGTGGAATTCCGGACAGGACCGCTGGATGGGTTGTTTGGGAGGCAGTGTGTTTCTTCCATTGTTTACACTGGGTGTCTCCGTGCTCCCAAAAGAGGGACTCGAGGCGCTCATTGCCATGTCACATGATCCTTCTTCGTTTTAAGTGCTCATGACCCAGGTACTCCCATGAGTTGACAAGGGTGTTATACCTTAACAGGAAATAAAAATAGCTCTTCAGGCACTTGAAGAACAAGGTCCAACAGAAACCCTGCAAAATGGATGTCAGGTGGCAGAAGAAAGGGGCATCTAAAATTTGGTGACAACCATGACATACATGGATTATTTACTTCTATCTATACCATCTAGGGCCCAAACTGCCAAGGGCTCACCCCACCCCAAGGGCCCACCCCGCCAAGGGCCAAGTGGTGGAAAATCTGAGGCATTAAGTGCTTGCTGGAAGGAGTAATTTGAGGAACTTCTCATCTGTGACATTGTCCTTGATATGTATGTCTTTAACTTCATTCCACAGCAATCTATCAGGTCCAGCCTCACCACCACACTAGTCTAACAAGAGGTCAAAAAGATCATATATCAACTGAAAAACAACAAGGCCTTGGGATCAGACAGTATCCCTGCTCAAGTTTGGTGGTGAACATATTCAGACACAAATTCACAGCCTTATCTGCCACATCTGGGAAGAGGATGACATGCCAGGGAAGCTCAGGGATGCTGCAGTTGTGACTATCTTCAAGAAAGGAGACATATCCACTTGTAGTATTACCCTACTGTCTGACATATGCAAAGTCATTGCACGTGTCCCCCTGAATTGTCTGCTCCCAATTTCTGAAGAGTTAATTCCCAAATCACAGCGTAGATTCCATTCATTCAGAGGATCAATGGACACGATCATCACTACATGAAAAATCTAAGATAGAGAATCAAAGTAGTTTATAATATGAATTCCTGAGCATAAGTGCTTAACAGCTGAAGGAGGCAATGGTGGAACAATTAAAATTAGGAATGGTCAGGAGGTCAAATTGATAGAGCACTGTTATAAAATTCATGGAGAATTTTCGGATTAAAAGGGATGAAAGTTAGGGAGTAATGAGACCACGAAGGGATTTGAAAACAAGAATGGATTATCTTAAAGTCAGGGCAATGTTTAACTGGTACGTCAGTATGCATAGTGAATCAGGCAGGGTTTTGGATGATCAAGTTTATGGTGGGTAGACCAAGCCTAAGTGGTGATGAGTTCAAATATAAAGGGAACAAAGGCATGAATATGGATTTCAGTATCAGTAGAGCTGAAGCAGAGGTGCGGTTCAACAGTGTTAAGCAGATGGATATAGGCAATTTTGATTGAATTAACAAAGATGAATTAAATAATTTCCATTGTATCCTGTATTGCAGGCTGGATTACAAATTCTACTTTTGCATTCAACGAAGGATAGTAAATGGGAATTGTGAAAAAGGTTCTTTCATCAAGTTCCTATTATGTTAGAGCCTAAGCCTATTACATTGAATGCATGGTGGTGGAAGGTTCTGTGAAAATATTCTTCACCCATTATATGTCAACCCACTTAAAGAGGATTGCTATGATTTAAGAGATGCATATACTAAGACATTCATGTTCATGCGTTGGTAAGAATGAAATTGATCCTGACTGTAAAGTTCTTTTTAAATGTTTATTATCGTACCACTGAGAAACCTTTAAATGGATAACTGGATCTAATTTTGCAAAATCCCTGTCCAATGCAGTTTATTAGAAAGGTGTATAGTCCTGAATGGTTGTAGTTTACCAATCTGAATTCATTTCAAAACATTCTGAGATTATAATTATTAAAATGTTGAGGAAATAGTAAAAGAACTGAAAAATTTAAATGAGTTCTCTGACAAATAGATGAATTATATTATTACATCTGGGAGTTAAAGGATGGCAAGAAAAAAATTCTTGGAGATGTTAATGAAATTTAAGATAATATTTTCAGAGTTCAATTCCCATGCAAAAGGGAAAAAATGTTGCTCTTTCTGGATCATGATTTTCAGAATTAAGATTTGTTGCCTTTATATAGATATTTTAAACAATCGTGAAGAATTTCTATATTTAATTATAAAGGAGGTCCAGTCTTCAAAAGGTTAACTAGAACAATACTGCTAATATTTCTGATCTGTTCGTTTTCTCCGACTCCTGGTTTTTTGGCCAGCAGAATTATTTATCTACTGTTGACAAATTTCCTAATGTAAATCTAACAGATTGTTACACATGCTGTTGGCATTCACGTTTTTTATTTTTTAAACAATGTCCTTCATGTAACAGTAGTTAAACGCAGCAGAAGGACATCATTAGAGCCATGGTTAACTGTAATTTACACCATTAGGAAGGCAGCACAATTTTTATTGCCTGGCAATTTTCTCACTTCAGTATTTGTACCATATGGCTCAATTTGTGTAATAACCTTAATTTCTGCACCCTTCAGGTCTGCTTCATCTCCTACAGAATCGGAATGCAGTTTAGCAGAAAGGGGACTGTCTATACTTCAAGAGTTGAGATTAATAATCTGTCACGTCCTGTTCTGGTGAAGGAATGTGAACAGCAGACAGATGGTATCTCTACAAATGACTGTCAGAGGTCCTGATCCAATCAATACGATGTATTAATACATCTCCCATTGCTCCTTCTCTAGGGGCCGCAAAGCACATCTGGGAAGTTCTGGGGACTGCGGTGGTGAAAGCTGATTCTTTTCAGAATCAAACTGAGTCCAATTAATTTTTCATGTATACTTGATAACCATTTTATAATGAGGTGTGTACTTCTTGATGGATATACAGTGGCAGTACAGACCGCCTGCATTTTCTATCCCCATTCAATCCTCTTTTAGCAACCAATCCATTAATCAAACAATCTGGCACGGAGCTGAACCCTCAGCACAGTTGTGATCAATACCAGCCTAAAAAATACAGAAACAGCCTCCAGCATGCATGGCTATCTGGCCATTACATCAGCTCCTGCGTCTGGAAAAATAGTGTTGCCATAATTATCTTCTAGTTATAAAAAAATTGCAAACTGCTTCTGTGTTAGTTTTTTTGCTTTGCCTTTAAACTCTGCAGTATACTATTTATGTTCAAATGTTTCAGGAACATTTTTAATTAACACTGTAATTGAGTTTATACTTGTGCTGATAACTAAATAAATTACATTTATATAAAAAGCTAATATT
>JARFYF010000063.1:106060682-106070929 GCA_030265395.1 Rhina ancylostomus
CTAAGATAAAGCCTCATCTTTCCAACAAAAAGCGAAAGGTCCAGGGAAGCTTTCGTATGACCACCACATTGCCCTGGGCTTTGTATGCTCTGATTTCCCTTTCGTTCACGATTGCTCCAGAGCTGATGGATTTTTATGTCCAATCCAGTTACTGCTGGATTAAGTTTACAATATAATTATTTGCACATCGAAGAAAGTTGTAAGTGCTCATGTAGCTTTCTAATTTAAGAACATGCACCGGAGGGTGTAATAGGGTCAGGCTTTGAGCTCCATAACTGGGCTTTAACTCCTGGATAGAAACCTCGGGTGTTGGTACTAACTAGGACTTGTAGTTCACCACCAAGTGCCCTCCATCTCCCACATCTCTCTCTCTCTACTTCAGATTTTGATTTCTTGAAGCCATCTGAAGCTGTGAGAGAGGAGAGGTTTTTTAAAAATTATAGTCCTAATTATAGTCTTGATCTCCCAATCTACCTCATTGTGTCCTTTGCACTTTATTTGTCCACCTACACTGCACTAACTGCAACACTATATTCTGCATGCTGTCTTTCTTTTAACTACTTCAATATAATTATGTATGGAATAGTCTGTCTGGATGGCATGCAAACAAAAGCTTTTCATTGTATCCCAGTACACATAACAATAATAAACCAATTCCAGTTCCGGTCCTTGCATATGAATTGCTACAGAGTGCCACTAGCAAGTTAGCCGCTATGCATGTTATAGATTTTTTTTATCTCCTGATTACATCAGGCCTAATAATAATGTGCAGTCATTACATAGGTACACTTGTATCAGCATTGATAAAATAGTGATATAAATGATTTATTTTGCAACTTAATGGCTAATGTCAAATTTATTGAATTCAGTTTTAAAAGGGGCTATTATGTAGGGTTACCCTGTGCCTTGAGCCCTATACTGGTTATGTCCTAAGCAAAAAGTCCTCTTAATAGTGCTGACGTACCTGACTCTCTACTGTAATGTGTATGATTAACACCCAGTCTGAAAATGAAAATCTAAGATGGTTATCACCTTTACATAAATAGCATACTGCTCTGGCTGTCTTACATTCAGTCTGCAGGAACAGCTTTCATCCATTATGAGATTTTGCATTGGTTTGTAAATGCCTTATTTAAAGTAAAAGAGTAATTGAAAATGGGCTATTTTGCTTGGAAAAGAATTGTAACCTGGAAATTGTATGCAGTGATCTAGAAAGAAAAAAGTTCTGATTAGTGTGCAGATTTTTTTCTGCTAGCATTTAACTCTAGCCTGAATGATAATGCATTGTTGTAACATTTACCCCTTGTGCTTTCCTCTTGTATTGCTAATATTTTATATAATCTGGTTCTTTAGACATTTTGAAACAAAATATTTTTATCCATTTTGCTGAAAATGACCAAATGTGCTTCTACAATATTCTGAGTTTCTGGGTTAACATTGCTTCAACCAAATGTTCCTTGGACAATTAAAGCATGTAAGTAATTTGTAAAAATGTGTTGCTTGATTTTATTAAAATGTGTGACCCTCTTGTTAGGTTTCTTTGTAGAGCCTCAGGATCATGTCCAGATTGTGAAAAGTCATACCACTACAAGACAGCACCTCGGGGTTTTGCTATGCTGTCAATTTTGTCTCATTTTGTTCCACGTGATGTCACATTCAATTCTGCTTCACCCATTGTCTGCAGCAGAATGCTCCAATAGATTTATTTGGACATCAGTGGTGTAGCGGTTAAGTTACTGGATCAGCAGCTGAAGATCTGGACCACTGATCCTTCAGTGAGTTCAAATCCCACTATAGCAGCTGGGGAATTTAAATCCAATTAGATAAATCTAAAATTTTGCAAAAAGTAAAGCCACTCAAAAAGTGACCATAGAATTTTTAGATTGTTTAAAATTCACTTAATGTACTTAAGGGAAAGGAATGTGCTGTCCTTGAGGATGATCAATATTGGAGTGACCTTGGTCCTGGAGTGGAGGTTATGTAGGTTGAACAACTTCCCATTTGTCCTGTAGATGAGCTCTACTCCAGCAGGAAGTTTGTTGGTTAGATCATCAACGAGAAAGATTGAGAAAAGTGTTACCGGAGACCAGTCTGCACTGAGGTTGGCTCCATCCTAGACCTGTTGATTAGGACCGTGGCTTGCATGTTCATCATAGATGTTAAGTGGAGGATGCTCCACTGTCCACTTCAATGGATACAATCTTCACTACCCATACATTCCAAAGTGAAATGCAGTGAGTAGCATCAACTATACCTAGTCTTTCTCTGATCTGTTAACCTATCAACCAAATAACTTCAGCAGTTGATCTCTGCAGAAACTCTGGTCTCACACTACCAGAGACATTTCCTTGTCCTATCCAACCCTCCTCCACTATCTCTACAACTTAAAACTGACTTGTTTTTTTTCCCCAGTTTGGATGAAAGGTCCACCTGAAACCTTCACTCTGCCTTCTCTCCCTTCTCAGATGCTGCCTGACCTGCTGACTCTTTCCAGCATTTTGTTTTTATTTCAGATTTCCAGCAGCTGCAGTTCTTTTTATTTTTACAAAGCCGTATTCATTTCTCTCTGCATGAATGTGACCTGACTGCTAATGTATTTCCAGCATTCTCCATCTGTGTTACAGTAAGTACAGTATTTTGTCTTTGTTAAAATGTTACCTCTTGTAGGAGGAATTTGTGTTTTAATCTGCACCCTGAATCTGGCTTTCATGTGGGGCCCAGTTGCCCTCTTAATTACGGCTCAGATCAGGACGACACACAAAATCTCTCGTACAGCAGTGGAGAGTTTCTTGAACGAGTCAGTTTATTCAAGCCTGTTACAGTGTACACTGGGGAGCACTTTGAGTGAGAGCTCAAAGATACTCCACTGATCCAAAAGACCTCCAGCAACTTATAGTATTCGCATTGCAATAGTTGCATGCAGATTTCACAATTCCATCAATAACCCACTTCTCTTTGTAGTATTTGATCTTTTGTTTTATCTCTGCAGAGGTTGCCTCTAACTGCCTGACAAATGGGACTTTGCTTCCTTTGCCAGACAGCAGTTTTCCCCCATTCTCCCTGCAATTAGGTGCTCTGGTTTATGGTCTTGACCTTCTGTGGTAACTCACAATCAGTTGTCCTGCACTTAAGCGGGACTTTAACCTCCATTTGTTTATCTTTGCTCCAGTCTAGCTATGTCCTGTAATCTAAACACTTACCTGCTCTTAGTAGTAGCCTGCTTCTTCCAAGTGATCTTTAAGCCATCTCCACTTTTTGACCTATTTTCCCATCATCCCTTTCTAATTTATATGACACTTAAGTTGACCATATAACAAACTTTCCCAATTTTCGTATAATTCGTAAGATCCCTTCTTCACCTCTCAATGTTCTTTAGACACCCACTCTCTCCTATTACCAGCCAAGAATTAGCCTTGCAGGAGAGCAAATATCTGTTACAATGAGATTCAGTGGAAAACAGCATGCTGCTGCCAAAAAAGTAGCAAATCAGACAAAACAGCCAATGGTTACAGAAATTTGGGGCCAATATTCTGCCCACAACAGACAGCTCTGTCGTTTTCACCAGGCAATGGCTTCTTGCTCAATGATGGAGAGGAACATTGGTGATTCACTGTTACCCTCCATCTTGTGGGAAATGATTCAGAAATTGAATGAGGTAAGTGGAAGTTTTTGACTGGAGCATGGTAACTCTGTTTTGCACTTTATTTTGTGATTTTAAAGTTCTTACAGCACCGTAATAGACAATTTGCGTAGAGGTCTGTATCTACATGTGTTTTCTGCCAAATAGGTATTTTCTTTCCCTGAAGGACAATGATCCAGCTGAATCTTTCAGCCAATCGAAAACCCTAGTGATCACTTTGAATGTAACCCTTTTTAAACCAGCGGTTCAGTAGGTTACTGGTTGTCCTTATTGAACTAGAATTCAGAGCCATAGACAAAGAATGTGAGTTCAAATCCACTGCAGCAGCTGGGATGTTTAAATTAAGATAATTAAAATAAATCTGGATTATAAAGATAGTGGTGACTGGCCTGGTCTGGCTTTCTTTGTCAGTGTATGGGGCTGTGGGGCCTTGTCAATAATATATCCCAAAAATATCTTTCAGAGTTGGGTCAAAGATCCTTCATCCAGTCAAAGAGCATAAGACCATAAGATATAGGAGCAGATTTGGGCCATTTGGCCTATTGAGATTTGGCAGAGTTTTTTGGCTTGACTTTTTTTTTCAACCCCATTTTCCTGCCTTCTGCCTATAACCTTTAACTCCCTTACTATCAATCTCTGCCTTAAGTACACCCAATGACTTGGTCTCTACAGCCCTCTGCAGCAATGTATTCCACAGATTCACTCTCGTCAGATTCACCTTTCCTTCTCACCTCAATTCTAAAGGGATGTCCCTTGATTCTGAGATGATTTGTTCTGCCCTCAGATGCTAGATTCTCCTACTAATAGAAACATCCTCTCCACATCCACTCTATCCAGGCCTTTCAGTATCCAGTAGGTTTTAATGAGATCTCCCCTTATCTTTCTGAACTCCATTGAGTAGCAGCCCAGAGTCATCAAATGCTCCTGATGGGATTTCAATTCTTGTAAACCCGCTCGAGACCCTCTCCAGGGCCAGCACATCCTTCCTTAGATACAGGGTCCAGGATTGCTCACAATATTCCAAATACAGCCTGACTGATGCCTTATAAAGCCTCAGCAGTACATTCTTGCTTTTATGTTCTAGTCCTCTTGAAATGAATGAAATCAGATCCAGGGGACCTTGATCCACCTGAAGTAAATCCAGTTCAATTGGGTACCCATGCAGCAAGTGCAGGCTCAGCAAAATGCAGTCCAGTACTTCACTACATTCTACAAACTATCACCTGTATGCTGCAATTAAATGTGAAAGTTAAGATTAAATTAGTTTTGATTCAAGTTTCTAGTTTATCAATAATTAGTATACACTCTCAATGTGTGGCATATTTAAACTTAAGACTAGACTATCTGCTAGTTTAAGTGATGATAGTAAAATGACAAATATCAATGTAATATTATGACAATAAGATGGGCTTCTTGAAAGGTATATACTTTTCTGTGTCCCCCTTGGCTGATTGTGGACATTCAGCTAATAGGGAAACAAGCTGTCCATAGTGCCAAATGTTCAGACTGCTTGTCTTTGTGGTTATATGTTTGTAATGCGCAAGAGGACCTTTTTATCAGCATTTATGACTCATCTATTTTCCACTGTATTTCATCCAACTACATTCAACTGACATTTCTGCAAAGTGCCTAGAGGAGATTGAGCAATTATTCCAACTGCTGAGGTTGAATCTTCAATTTATTCATAAAACACCATAAGATAAAAACAATAACATTTTACAGGTATTGTGGCAGCTATATGTGCTTGATTTTGACATGGGTAATCCCTAGGGATCGCATCATATACAGGTAGAGGAAGCCTTTCTACATTAATACTGCATTGTCTGTTTTCCCAGCTAACCTAAGCTTTACAATCTGTATTATGTCCCATTTCAAAACGAAGCAGAAAAAGCTTTCAACTTAGCAGTGAGGCCCTTGGGGTGGAACTAGGAAGGAATGGAACTTTCGTGTAACAATTGCTGGTGTTATTGATCCAATCTGTAATACTCACATTGGGGTGATTTAATTGCTAAAATTTGAGCTCCTACACCATTCTTGGCACATATGGGATCTGCGACTTTTTGATAAAAGGAGTTTGGAGATAATGCCTTAGTAATGTCTTGATATTCACAAGGGTTCTTGGAGAAAGAGCAAAAATAATAGAAAAAGATGAAGGATCTTTGATATGAATTAACTCTATTTTTCTTTCCACAGATGCTGCCTGACCTGCTGAGTGTTTCTAGCATATTCTGTTTCTCATGATGATTAATGGAACCAGTCTACAGATTTCTTGAGCAAGTCCTGATGAAAGATCCTGACCTGAAACATCGACTGTTTAATTCCCTCCATGGGTGCTGCCTGTCCTGCTGAGTTCCTCCAGTATTTTTTGTGTGTTGCTGCATTTTTGTTTTGTTGGGCAATCCGAGCAATATCACTATGGATGTAAATAAGGAAAAACATCTGATGACATCTTTTCCCCTTAATGCTGGATAATATGAATGCACTTCATTGCATTTGAACTAACAGTAAAGGTGAACAGAAGATCTTTGTTCATTCCTGGCATCCTTTGCTGCTTTTGCCTGAAAGGGGATGAAGGCCCTCACCACAGGAACAACAGCAATGACCATTTGATTAGGTGGTGCCATTATATATTGGAGTGATGGGACAACAAGCATTCAGATAGAAAGGAGGCTGTTGCATCTTAAGAAATTCTAAGCATGGATGGCATTCAGCACTTTCTGGAATAATTTGTATGGGTAGTGAGAATCTGAGGGAAGATGGCCCTAATATAGCAGTCAACACAGAGAGAGATGGGGGAGGCTACAATAATCACAGGGATGAAAGACCAATGGTAATGGAGATCAGCCACGGAGAGGCACAGAATATTAATTGATTATTGGTTCAGTTGTAACATTTGTTGCTAAGTTTATCAAATATTTTGGGAAATGCTTGTCAAAATACGAATAGTCCAATTGCCAATGCAATACAAAGTCATGAAATCATTATTACTTAAATTAAGCTCTAAGATTCTGAAATACCCACACTGTTGTAAGTACTTAGACAAACATATATGGCTGATGAAATCCAAGACAGTAAAACTGCAGGGTCAGAAATTTTCTAAAGACTAGTAGGAAATAGGCATGAATCTTAAAAATGAGAAGCCATACATGCTGTGAGGAAGGCATAGAGGAGGAAGGAGGAGATGGGGGGGGAATCAAGAATATTGAAAGAAATTTCAAAACAAATACATCCTTACATTCATGTCTCTGTAATGACTATTGGATCAAAATCATAATCTCATTTGTGCCACTAATTTATCAACCTCGCAAAGACTGTAAACCTTTAATTTTGACTTGCTTCCATTCTCCCTATTTTGAACCTATTTGTTCCAGTAATATTACTGTTATGCACTGTTCCTTACCTTAGTATGCTCTTACTTGGGCTTTTCTCTTTAAAATTCCCCCCACTTGAAATCCCCCTATTCAGTACTTAATTTAAAACTTTATCCAGAGCTCCTGTTATTCAACTTGCCCAAGCTCCCTTTTAACCCAGCACTAGTACTGGTGTATTTGGCAAAAATCACTCAGTACCTAATCACCAGCTGTGGAAAAAAATGAGCAAACAGATCCAAGCAGAAAACTTTGTTTCAGTAATTTGATTGGTTGTTTTCTCCTATTTCTGGTTAGTTACAGATAGCTTTGCAGTTGTGACATCTTTAATTGTGAAATATCTTTGCCATTCATAATGAAAACATAATGTTATCGTACAGTATCTCTTTCTATTTAAATCCTGATAAAAGGCTAAATTTTGTGCCACGAATGAAACATACTTTATATAAGAATCTAATTGAACGATTTGGCTTTCTATCCATCTATCTTCAATTGCCTGCACATTTTTAGAAACAGTAGGTAACAGTGTGATGAGTTTGAGTTCCACCAGGGTCATTTGGCATCAAACCTCCTGGAGCCTTGATGCAAACATGGACAAAAGAGCTAAATTCCAGAGATGAAACGAATAAACATGTGTCACCAAAGTTATTAGATATCGGTAAACAAACAATGGCCTTACAGTATAGCTAACAAAGAAAGATGCTTCTGGTTGTTGGAACCAATCAACTCAAAATAAGTTGGTGACCACAGTACAGAATGGAGTACACCATGTCTTAAACAGGATCAAATCAGAATTTAGGCTCTGATTAAAAACTGAAAGCAATATTCATGCAAAAGATATACTGGGCAATAGTTTGCTATTACAAGAATATTCAGCCACATGCTTCTGACATTCATCACTCTCAAATTGCTTACAATCTACGCCAACATAAGGATCATCACTGGCCAGACACTCGAATGGATTACCAATATAAGTGCTGTTGATAGTAGAGCTGATCAGATCAAGGCTATGCAAAAGCATACGAGTAACCTCCTGATTCACCAGAGCTGCTCCACCATTCACAAGGAGCAAATGAGGATGGATCTGGCCGCAGAAATATTCAACAGCTCATTACCATTCAGAACAAAGTAGCCTGCTCAATTGGCAGGCCTTTCAGCATCTTAAACGTATACTTCCTCCACTACCTGCATATACTGCCTGCATATAGGATGATTAAAGCAACTTGCTAAAGATTTGTTCACAACAGCCTTACAGTTGCAATGTTCAGATCCAAGAAGGACAAGGGCAGAAGGTGGATGGGAATACTATCACTCTAAGTTTGTCTCCACATCAAACATCAACCTGACCTGGACATATGTCATATTCACTTCCCATCTCTGGTCAAATTCCTAGTGCCCTTTCCTAAACTTCCAAACAGTTGTGAAAAATGGAAGAAATAGGAGGAGTAGGCCATACAGGACATTGAGCCTGTTTTACCATTCTATAAGATTATGCCCACCTGATATTTGGCCTCATTGTGCTGCCTGAATCCTATAATCCTCAACTCCTATCTAGTCCACAGATTTCAATTTTTCATATACTTGATGACTGAGTATTGCAGATCTCTGAGGTATAAAATTCACAACATAAGAAATTCCTCTTTACCTCAGTCTTAAGTGGCTGATGCTTTATTCTAATACCGTGTTCTCAGGTTCTTGACTTTCCCTCTGGAGGATATACTCACACAGCACCCACCCTGTCAAGCCCTCTCTGACTGGTCCAATGAGCTCACCTCTCATCCTTCTACACTGCAGAGTACAGGCCAACCTCCTCACTCAGGGATCCCAAGATAAAGGGCTCATTTCCACATTCTCAGTGGATACTCAATATGGGTATTTGATGTTGAAATAATATATTAGAAAAAAATATTATACAGGCAGTCCCCAGGTTACAAACACATGACTTATGTATACCTGTACATACGAACAAGTTCCCACGATATTACTGAATCCAAAAGTCCAACACAGGTACAAACGTTCATGACAATGAATGGTTGAACTAGTTTCCTCTCTCTTCACTTTTAGTAATTGTTATTTCAAATCAGTCTTAAGTGCTTCCAATGTCATTCTTTACAGTACTGTGGAGGTATGGTTACCATTTCAAGTGATTTTTGTGTATTTTCCAAATTATGGACAGAAGAATGTCTAAAAAATGGAACTAAAATTGAAACCTTTATTTAACTTGATGATTATGATGTCTAAAATAAAATTAATTATGAAGAAAACCTGTACAAACACTTTAAGAATATCTGCTCTTTTTGCAAATTATCTGCAAAAGTGTAGAAATATAGTTCAGCTGCATAATTGGAACATTATGTCACCTCCTTCATTTTCTCTCTCTATCCAACAGTTTCCCTCATCACTCTCTTTGTAGGGTAATTCTCTTATTTTGTCCTTTTCCTTCCATCTTTCCTCCTCTCAATGCCTATTTGTAAATCATTCATGTTCAGGTAAATTAGTTCGGAATTATTTGGTAGAAAATGTGTTTAACTATTCTTCTTTGTACTGCTGACTTTAAGATACAAGGGACAGAAGTAGAAAGCAATGAAGATGAAGAGCAGAAGGAGACAGAAGAAATATGGCAAGAAAAGGGAGAAAAGGAAAAAAAGAGGAAAAGGAGAAACAGTTGGAATTAAGCAAGGAACTGTGTATTGTGAGTGAAAATAGGTAGCAGAGAAAGGGAAAATGTAAAGGTAGGAAGACAGTGATAGTGGGCAAGAAAAATGTAGAAATAGGGAGGAAAATGATACAAGAAGAAAGAAACAAAAAAGAAAGGAGAAGGAACAGAGATGAATTGATCAATTTTCAATTACTTCCTGGGATTCTAATGAGTCTCCAGTGGCCAAAATAGGATCTTTAACTTTAATACCTTTTCGTCTGTGTTTAAGAGCAAAACATTTTCTTGATGATGGTAAAGCTTGTGGAAGGAACAGCCACCTGCAGGATTGTTAAAGCACTGAATTTCACATAAATTGCTTGCTAGTGCTCATTAATGAGCCTGGACAGCATTTTGGCGAACAGCATTTGACCCAATGCCCTCTTCTAACAACGGGGAATAAACAAGTTGTTGCTAAAGATTTCAAGTGCTGCTTGAGGATATATCTACTTAGAAATTTGTCCCTGCTTGGTAGAACTATACACACTGTATAGGGTGTCATCATATTGTATTCTGTTACAGAAATTCAGTGCTAGGGATGAAT
>JARFYF010000063.1:106071843-106081909 GCA_030265395.1 Rhina ancylostomus
TGCCCTTTTATGTTCTTTCATTCTCTTTTCGATTTTTATACAATTCTTTGATGTAACAAGGGCAGGTTTGACCAGACTTCACTAAAACTGCAAAATACTTTTAAGAACTGAAGCCAATTCTGTATATTTAAAATTTATATGCTTATATATGCCTTTCTTCTGCATTTGAACATTTTACAATATTCCTTACTGCTGTCTATACCAACACACATCAAGACCATTTGTCCAAAGGTTTCTTGCTCATAAATATACAGACATGCCTTAAGCTTGCTGCTCCACAATTCAGCCATGTGCAGAGTTGTGGCATCACTTTTTGATCACTCTGCAATTTATAAAAGATTGACTGATAAAAGAAATGTAACCATTCTAACACTCCGTGTACAGATTATTTTCTACAAATTACTGTTGAATATTCCAAAGCTTTACCTTCATTTAAGAGTCTATTTTGCTTATGTATATGGTTAAAAAACCAGATGCCTTTACAAGCAATGTCTTTATTAAACTGTCAACATATACCTCTCAAGTTTAGTAAAGGAATTTTATTCAAAAAAATATACCCCTTAGTATGCTTAAAAGTCATACCATTTGCGATGCTCAATAACTTTTCTGCAATTTAAATTAGCCTACCGAAACCTGAATTATGCTGACAATACTTTTAAAAGCAGAAAATGATACTATTATAGTTGAATGCGCATTAACATAAAATGGACTGGGATGCAATTATTTAAAGCTCCCAGTTTGCTCACATTTATATCGGCTCATTTATTAATCATTTTGTTATGGATTATGAAAAAGGTAAGGTAAGTGATTTTCTTTATAGAGTATGTTACATCTCCCAGTGCTAATTTAACTCCCCCTAAACACACATATTCAGCCATATGGCATATGCCTTTTTCATACAATTTTACGTGTTAATCTGTATTACTATATTTTCAGTTCATTAACTGGAAGGATGCATGAACTAAAACCTATTTAGTCAATGAGTTGTTGCAGCTTAAACTACCAAATAGGTCACACAAAGGGTACTTCAATGCTGTAAGATACACAATTACAGTGGGTATCAAAAGGAAAAAAATTGTATATTTTGACAGAAAAATATCAGTTAAAAATCTCTATGATTCATGTTAAGAACTGCACTAATTTAGGCAAGTTATTTTAGAATTCTTGATTTTTGGATCTTTTGTGCTACAGATGGGGATTCCAAGTATGAAAATAGAATCTTGCTGCTTAAATATATATGCCCAGGTATTGAAGAACACCATTTTAATGCATACACATGATGAGGGCCCACGGTAGCAATACTGAGCAGTGCTGAGCAGATCAGAACTTCAGGGTGACCAAAAAATTGAAATTTACCCCTGCTATTACTGTCTAGGAGTAACGGGGTTCTGATGACCAGTCACACCTTGGAGTATCAGCTGCAAGGTAATTGGAAGAGTTGATGGTGGAAGGCTGGAGAGCCGGTAGGAACCAGATGCTGATTGGAAGGAAGCCTAGGGTGACACCAATAGCATGTGGGATGTGGGTTTCATGGTGATCACAGGCTAGTGTGGTGGATCAGCACTTCAGAGCCTGGGGATTGTGGTGTAGGGTGGGAAGAGAGAGATGACTGATCAGGAGTTGGGGTGTGGGTCACATCTTTAGTGGCTTAGGGAAGGGTGTGATTGAAAGTCTGGCCTGGTGCTCAAAGAGTCAGGGGTGATTGGAAATCAGGGCCAGTGCTCTGGAATTGGGCATCAGTTCTGTGTGAAGTTATGCATGGATACAAAGACAAGTAGAGGGAATCCCTTCCAGTGTAGCATTAATAAAACATGGTTTTATTGGGCATGATCATGAACTATCAATTAACATTGCTGCTGGAATAACATGATTGAATTTCCTGCACATTATTTCAAGAGGAACAGTGTAAATGAAGTTATGGTGTTGAAGTACATGGATCACATGACATACATAACAGTCCAATTCCTGAGTGGGGAGGGGAGAAGGACCAGGTAGGTATATTTGCCAGGACTCCACTACCATACCAGCATTAGACTGGTGAATTTTCTGTTGCCAGATTATCATTCTTATCATTATGAAGGTGAATATTTAAAATAGTTACATGGAGAAAGAAGGTGAATCAAAATAATTAAAATAAAATAAACAGAAACATCACTTTGAATTGCAGCTCCCTAAAATGGGTGGGTTATGAACGGGTGAGATGTTAAAAAATCACAGATCCAATCACAATCCGCTTCCAACCGACCCACTTCTAGCTTTAATGGTAGGTATTCCAAGGGGCTATGCCCAACATACTCCCAAGAGTCAAGTCAGCCAGTTAAATATTGTCATGAAACTGATAACCTCTGATTTAACCTACTTGGCTGCTGAAAAATAGTACTGTTTCAGAAGAAAATAAGTGCTACCAACATTATCTTTCCACACACTGACATTATTAGGTCAGGTATCAGAATTCATCTCACTCCGTGGGATCAAACCCCATTCCCCAGGGTCATATGATTCTGCACTGCCCTCCCACCTAGTACCACCCTGTTCTCATTAATGGCAAAGAAGGGACTTTGGCTGCAGCCTGCTCTGGAGTGTTCTGAAGCTGGTGGGAAGTCAGTCTGCAAATCAAGCTGACTTTTTGTCAGGAAACTGGTTGAAGCAAAACCATGCAGGTAGGGAAAATTGAAGTTTCAGTTTTCTCAACAGAAGCTCTGCCCCCTCACAGCTATGTAGCCTGCCCTGATAATATTGTGTCCAGGAAATTTAAAAGATGTCCAGATCAAAGTAAGCCCAGTGAGAGACAGTGAAACTTTTGACCAAAGAGAAGTAGAATTTCATCTGAAAGGGCATGACTTTGGCTTTGAGCTTATTTGATGTACCACCAAAGAAAGAAGATAATGTTAGTTTGAGACCAATTGGAAAACAGCACCAGCATTAACCCAGGGAGAAAGAGGGATAGCATAAGCTTTCCCTTGAACTGAAAGGCACTGCCTGTGATTCCAGCAGGATGGTTATTGAATACAAAATGACCATTTTATTAAAACAATGTTTATTCCAAATATTATTATGGGCCATGAGGGCAAAAGTTTCATCATAGTTATAAAGAAAGAACCTGCATTTATATGACACTGTTCAGTGTGTCAGAGCAGCTATACTGTTTTACTGTTAGCAAGGTGCTTTAGACTTTGACCAGTCTTCCCCTGTAAGAATTGGAGCAGGCAGTTGCTCATAACAATGTCACATAAATGGCAAAAAGATGATGGTTAAAATAACTGTTTTAGTAATATGCAGGTTGAAGGAGACAGAGGCGGATAACCACCCGAAGAGGAGGCAGAAAATTCAGCTCATCTTGGGCAGGCACGGTAGTGTAGCGGTTAGCATAACACTTTACAGCACCAGCGATCCAGGTTCAATTCCCGCCGCTGTCTGTAAGGAGTTTGTATGTTCTCCCCGTGACTGCATGGGTTTCCTCCAGGTGCTCCGGTTTCCTCCCACTTTCCAAAGACTTTCTAACCAAAGGGTTAGGAAGTTGTGGGCATGCTGTGTTGGTGCCAGAAGCATGGCGACACTTGCGGGCTGCCCCCAAACACTATGCAAAAGATGCACTTCACTGTTTGTTTTGACGTACATGTGACTAATAAAGATATCTTAAGTGAATTTGAAAAGGTACAGTATCATTTCCGGGGTAAAATTGAGAAGAAATACTTCACCCCATTTTACGCAGATTTTTTGGTTTGTGCAAGCCCAATGGGGAGTCATAAGAAAACACATGGTGAATCACTCATGTGGAAATGACGTACACAATCCACAGCCATTTGGCACAACAGTCTTATGCAGGTAGTTGACAGACAAGTGGATGCAGCTTGTGGCAGACCACAGAAGCCACATTCAGCTACTCTCCCTAAACTAAATAGAGAATGCACTCTGGTCCATCTGCTGGGTCTACATCTGTGATTTAAGGTGCCAGCAGCCAGAACAGGCCTACCTGGATGAACAGTATATGTAATGCAGTTATTTCAAGAGGTCAAGGGAGTTTCCATCAGTACATAAGTAATCTGTGGGTCTTTTGCATTTGAGAGGATCGGCAATCATGCTGGTATGTCATATTAAGAGCATAATGGGAGAGGAAATGTTTCATGTTTTGGTATTTATTTTTCCATTAAAACAATTTTAAAAAAGACTTTTAAATATAGGGATTCAAATCAGAGCTCAGCATTTTAAAAAGCACTGGAATGTAAAAAATGTACATTTGTAGCATGTATTGCTAACTAAAAAAGTCTTTGTTTTGGGAAGGTTTAGCCTGGGATATCAGAGAGATTAATCCTTTTGGCTACGAATGAAAAGGGTTGAAAGTAGAAGTGTATTTAGAACAGGAATCACAAGATCAAGCTATCATCAGGTTCAGAAAGAAAGAATCTGCATCATTCACACTTTCAGGATTTTCTTGAGCACTTCCTAGTTAATTAAGTACTTTTGAAGTGTGGTCACTATTGTAATGTGGGTAGATGTTAAAGTCTGTTAGCACAAAAATCTTACAAACAACAAAGAGATAAACCAACAGCTAATATAATTTAGTGCTGATGGTTCAAAGATTAATGGCTAAAACATGAATTCCCCTTGCCTTTCTCCAATGGTGAAATTTATTCTTTGGTATCTATCTGAAAAGGCAGACCAATCGTCAGTGAAACATTGCATCTGAAAAGCCACCACTTTCGGTGTTGTAGCACTGACTCACTACTGCATTGAAATGTCAACTTAGATAACATGATCAAGATTTTCTGAGTGTGTCTTGAATTCACGACTTTCTAGCTCACAGGCGAGAATGCTACAATTGAGTCAAGACTGATATCTGAAAGTTACAGGAGGATAGTTACAAGTAATTTGTTCACAACAGACAAAGAAAGCTGCACATACTACAATAAAAATTATTTTGCATTGATATACTGATTAAATTAACTTACTAGAACCATAACCATTTTTCTGGATATTCACTTAATGTGACACAAAATAGCATATATTTTTATTTTTAGTTTGTTATCTATGAGTGCCTTGCAAAGTTTGAGTTTGATATTTAAAGCAAAATTCTAAACTTGTAATTATTCTAAACTTCTAAAGTGCTAATAGATATATTATGTGCATCATGTCAGTTTTATTTTTATACACATCCTTCAATGGTCTGAATGTTTCTTAGTGGCATTTATTCTGTGCACTATATTTCATCTCAAATTGATTAGCTGTATTACAGAAGCAAGCAGAATTTACACAGAGAACAGCTATAATCTTACAAACTGCTGGAAAAAAATTCTATTTTACAATTGCTTACCCCATCCCTCCCCCCAAGGGGCATCTCTATTACTGTGAGATCACTTATCACATATTTTTGGCTATTAGAGACATTTACTTACACAGCATAGTTTT
The DNA here is from genome assembly GCA_030265395.1 of Rhina ancylostomus. Lineage (NCBI taxonomy): Eukaryota > Metazoa > Chordata > Chondrichthyes > Rhinopristiformes > Rhinidae > Rhina > Rhina ancylostomus. The sequence continues at coordinate 106,077,250 of JARFYF010000063.1, forward strand.
AATCAGGGAGAAGTTCTCTTCTTGATACCCCTACATCAGTTTCCACACTTTCATATAAACTCTAGGTTAGGTAACTGACAGGATCATTATTAAAAGATGTAAAGGGTGAAGTCACAACTGGTACAGCTTTGAAAGTTTTGTCTCTTAAAGATGAATATATAGCTTTACTGTTGAAAGTCAGGAGTAATTTAACTACTAACATTGTAGAGTCATAGAAATGACTATGCAGAGAAATAGACCTTTCGGCCCACTGAGTCTGTGCTGACCACCAACCACCCATTTATATAATCTTACATTAATCCCATTTTATCTTTCCCATATTTTCATCAAGTTCGCAGCGGAAAGGTCCAGAAAAAACATTTCTGACAGCAGCATCTAAAATAACTCACATCCTTGTTCTCTGTATCAATGCGCTCTGTACTAACTCAATGTAACTGCACTGTGTAATCAATTGACCTGTACAATTGGTATGCAAGACAAGTTTTTCGCTGTACTTCAGTACAACTGACAATAGTAAACCAATACCAATACCAAATGACAAAGTTTTACTCATACCATTATATAAAAGCTGCTTCCAAATCTTGAAAATAAGATCTCTACATGATAAAAAGAGCAAATGAAAAAAAAAGATGTAATCCTATCCTGTCGATACCTTTTGATGTTTTTCTTAATGCTAGTGTGAGCATAATATGAAGTATTTTACCGAGCTGGGTTTTATTGGTCTTACCTAAATACCAGTATCTCCACTCAATTCTATCTGAGTTTCAGTAATGAATGAAACAGCTGGCTGCTCCAGTAGTTGGAGAATCTCTTGACCATCAGCTCATGCCAGCCAAATTCTAAGACAGACCAACAGTTGGCTGCATTTCTCAAGTGGAATGCATCCTTTTGGCCACATGATTAGATATCGGAGGGGACAGGCTGAAAGGTATGCATGTAATTTTCTGAGCCTATTAAACTACTGAGCACTGAGGTTGGAAGGGATAAGGTGACTGATGCTACTGGCTCTGGAGCTGCCACCTCAGATCAAGTGGGAATTAAGTAAGTTCCACGGTGCCAAATAATACAAAATATAGTAGGAAGAGAAGCAGAAAACAGCAACAAATCCTCAGTTGGTATTTCCCCTACTCTACTGTCTCCTGCATCATTTCAGAGACAAAACTTACATGACTTTTTCCTTATACAAAGATTGGTTTAGCAATTGATAACATAGGCATGATAGCAGCTGGTTTATACACAGCAAGCTCCCACAAATAAAACTTATATAAATAACCATTTTGGAAGATTTCCCTTCTTCTGCTTCCAATTGTGATGTAGGATCTTTTACATTCATCTGGGGTGCACATTCATCTGCACCAGGTAGGGGACATTTTCTACTGTCTTCAGAATTCCCCGTTGACCTGGACCTTCCCTTTGACCTCTTCCTCACTCTGGGTCTAATCATTGTACACTGCCTTAGTGAAATTGACCGTCTCAATTCTTCCACTCCAATTACTCACACCAACCTACATCCTTTTTGAATTTGCAGCATTCTGCTTACTAGGGGCCAACATCAACATTGCCAATAAACCTGCTGAAAAGGGCATTAGTAGTTTGGGAAAATAACCTCCACCTTGCAGAGGCTGAATTCCAGCTGTCTGACTTCTCACAACTTGTCCATGGGTCTTACCATGATACATCAGCCTACTGTTTCCCAGCCACTGATCTCATTTTCTGTGGAGGTCTTCCCTGCACTGCCGACAACCTCGTTGTCTCCCAAACATGCACAGTCTGCTTCTAACTCTATCTAAAGATCCACAAGCAGGAACGTCCTGGTAGACCTATTATTTCAGGCAGTTCTTGTCCCACAAAATTAATTTCTTCTTACCTTCTCCCTCTTTTTGCTTTCCTCATGCATTTTCTCCTCACATACATTCCTTGAAACACCTGAAGCTCTCCACATTTTTAACAGTTTCCAGTTTCCTGATCCCAACTGTCTTGTTTCATCTTGGACATTCAGTCTTCCTACATCTCCATCCCATACCAAGATGGCCAAATGTCCCTTTGCTCGTTCCCTAGAAAGAAGCTCAGTAATTCCCCCTTCCCCTCTCCTTTGCATTATGAGAAGTTCTCAGATTGAACAAAACTCCTTTCACTCCTTTGATTTCCCCTAAATCAAAGATGCAGTTCTGGGGACTCATATGGGTCCAACCTACCAATCTCTTTGTAGAACACACAAAACATCCCTTGTTTAGGTTGCCCTCAGGTCCCTTCCCTCTCTTTCACTGGTACATCATTAATTATCAATGCTGCTTCCCACTCTCATCCAGAACTATAAAACTGCATTACATTTGCTGCCAATTTCTACCCTGCTTTCACTTTCACGTGGTCCTTTTATGACATCCTTTCTTTCTTGACTTCTCTATCCATCTCAAGAATATCCACCAGAAGCCTGCAGATTCCCACGGCTACCTTGACAACACACTGTCCCAACAAGTTTTCATTTCATTCTCCTAGCTTCTCCATCTTTGTTGCATAAGTTCTGATGATACCATTTCCCATACCAATGCTTCTGATATATCTTCCTTTTCCTTCAGATGTGGTTTCCTTTCCATCAGAGTTCACAAGACTCTCAAACACTTCTCATACATCTGTTCTCACCCTCTTCTCCCACCTAGAACAAGGATAGGGTTCCTTTCCACCATTGAGCTTCCACATTCAACAAATCATCCGCTGTTGTTTCCTACACCTGCCACCACTAGACACATCTTCCTATCCCCCTTCTGAATTCTGAAGGGACCATTCTGCTCAGTTTGTAAGATTTTACAATTTTCTATTGCTTTAATTCTCTTTCCCTCTCTTCCACTTTGACTGCTGCTTTTGTTCCAACAAAGTTCAACATTAACTTAAGGAGCAACACTCCAACTTCCAATTCAACAATGAATTCAACCATTTCAGATGATCAGACAGTTTGGTACATCACATTCTCAGGGTGCAGCTTTTCTTTATTTCTCTCCTCTTCTGATATTTCAGACTTCATTCATTTCCTCCTTCCTCCATTCATACCTTTATCACCATCTTTCAATTGGTACAATCATCATGTGTCAATCAGTCTCTCTTGGTCTCATGAACCTTTCCTTTCATTATCACTGTCCCGTCCTCTGGCTTTTCACCTCAAAGCTTATTTAATTTCTAAGTATTCCCAGCTCTACTGCCATCATTGACCCAAAATATTAATTCTGCTTCACAGAATGCTGCCTGACCTACTATTTCCAGTATTTTCTGTTATTTCACACTCTCAGCATCTCCATTATTTTGCTTTTAAACAATCAGTTCTTTTGCATGAACTTTCAATCTAAACCCAAAGCTCTGAGACTCAAAAACAAAAATACTAGTTTTGAATGACAGACCACAGTCAAATATTGCAGCATTTCACATGGACATTCAGCAACATTTTTTCAAAGTGTTATGAAATTCTCACAGCTCTTTTAAATGAAGAAAGTGAAGAAGGCGCAAGGCTTATATTGTACCGCCACCAACACTTCAAAACATCCAAACATCCAGCCACCACCTCAACAAAATACTCACAATACCCAAAGATCCAGTCTTAAGCGAGTTTGAGAGTTCAAGGACAGCATATTAGAAGCATGAAGAAGTTAGGAAGAATAAATGGACCAGAAAGCTCCAGTAGCTGTTGAGCTCAGAGATTAGTATTTGACAGTTGCTTACTAATTTCCTTCAAAGATCAACATCAGCATTCATGGAGTAATTGAAAATATGTTAAGTAGCTAGCAAGGGAGAACTCAATGCAAGTGTCCACAACCAGGCTATGTGTACCGCTGCAGGATCACATAATCTATGCAATCATTTATGCAGAATGTGGCTACTCCCTGATCCTTTGCCTTGAAGGGCTGTAATGGTCCACCTTCACATGTGAGTATATAATCAGAGTTGGTTTTACGCTGCCTCGAGCCTACTCAACTATTCAGTAAGATTGAGGTGATCATTCACTTCATCCACTTTATAGCCTTATCCCCAGGTACCCTGATCCACTTGAATTAAAAAATCACTCTTGAATATTCACTGAGCATCTACTGACAATGGGTTAGGGAATTTCAGGGATGTCTTCTTAGTGCTTCTAAGGATAACAATCTCAAGGTAGATCAGTGGTGTTGTGGAAAGTGTAGAAGGTTGCCAAAGGATACAGCAGGATCTAGATCAGTTGCAGATATGGGCAGAGAAATGGCAGATGGACTTTAATCTGGGGGAGTGTGAGGTGTTGCACTTTGGGAGATCGAATGTAAAGGAAAAGTACACATTTAATGGCAGGACCCTTAACAGCGTTGATGTACAGAGGGATCTTGGTCCAAGTCCATTCCTCCCTGAAAGCGACCACACAAGTTGATAGGGCGGTAAGAAGGCATATGGCATGCTTGCCTTTATTAGTTGAGGCACTGAGTTCAAGAGTCGGGAAGTTATGTTCGAGCTTTACAAAACTCTGGTTAGGCTGCATCTGCAATACTGCATTCAATTCTGGTCACCTCATTATGGGAATGATGGGGAGGTTTTGGAGAGGGTGCAGAAGAGGTTTAGTAGGATGCTGCCTGGTTTAGAGAGCATGTGTTATAAGCAGAGATTAGACATACTAGGGCTGTTTTCGCTGGAGCAGCAGAGGCCGAGG
>JARFYF010000063.1:106082009-106095179 GCA_030265395.1 Rhina ancylostomus
TGGCATTTTATTTCTTGTCATGCAGTAAAGATCATGTACAGTGTGCCTTTTTAGGTGGATGGAATCCATACTGATTTGGAAACAGCTCTTCAGTTTCTGGGATGAATCTGCTTAAAGGAACCCAGGCAATGATCCCCCTCTAACAGACAGCAGTGAGATTTCTCTATAGTTACCACAGATTTCCTTGTCTCCTTTCTTGATGTTCAAGATTACAACTCCTAGAGGTCTCCACGTGTGGATGTCCCTCTTCTCAAATTTGGATGATGAGATTGTGAATTTGTGACTGAACCTTAGCAGTCAAGCTGCAGCATGCTGATGTTCCTTACCTTGCAGTGCATTTCAGAAGCAGAGCTCCAAGCCAGCTTGCTCACCAAAGCATACAAGAGGATAACCTCTGCCCTCAACATCCTCTGCTGTATAACACTACCCTCTGACAAAGGTTCAGAGTGAGACCCTGGAAAACATGGACCACTTCCTACACCTTGGAGCCATTTCTGTGAAGGGAACCATTGTGATGAAATTCACCTTTGCCTTCAATGTACCAGTACAACCTTTGGTTGATTAGAACTGGTTTGGTTTGGTTGGTTGAAGAAACAAATACTTGAAGATGAAGACCTTAGATCTGACACAAAGCTCATGGTTTAGTTGTTTTCCCATACTAGGCAAAAAACACTTCAGGCCTTGGTATAAGAACCATTGCTCTTTCAATATATTAGCCTGAACTTTGGTGGACAAGGCATAATTTGCAGATAATATGCAAAATGTAAAAGTGAGGAATGTAATACCAGAGTTCAGGAGGACAAGCTTGGTAAAATAAATGTACGTGGGAAAGATAATAGAAATTAAATGTTTTTATTTAAATGGTTGAGGAACACAATTATGACTCTTTACATCTCTCACCAGTTGTCTCCAGTGTGCTCTTTCTCTACTGATTGAAGGTGCACAAATCTTTGAAGGTGGTAGGACAATTTCAGAAGGTGATTAGAAAACTATATGGAAGTCCAGGTTTCTTAATAGGGGAGCAGAATAAAATGCAAGGAAGTTCTGCTACCCTTCATAAACGATTAGATCCCAGCTGGAGCATTCCGTTTGGTTTTCAGTATTGAACTTTACAAAGTTACAAATGTGTTTTACTAGAATAGTTCTAGGGATGAGGGAGTTCAGATAGCTGGAGACACCAAAGAAAATAGGGGTGCTCTTAGGGTAGAGAAGGTGAAGAGCATATTTAAATAGGTCTTCAAATCACAGATGGGTTTCACTAAATAAGTAACATAATATCACTTCCAGTAGCATCAAGGTCTGAAACCAGAGAACACAGATTGAAAGTGATTTGCAAAAGAACCTGGGAGGGAGATGAGGAAATTTGTTTTTACCTGATGATTTGCGACATGGACTGTGCTGGAAGCAGGTTCAACCAGTACCCTCAAAGGAATTGGATAAATATTTCAGAAGGAAAAACTTGCAAGGTGGGAGAAGGAGAAGTGGATCTAATTGGGGAGCTCATTCAATGACGTGACACTGGCTGAATATCCACCTGGCCTGAATCATCCTTTGATTGCAAGAACAAATGTCTGGTAATCACACTGGATTATACCCATCTGGAATCATTCAGTGGATCATGGTCATTCTTCATTTACTTACCCCAGGTTTCAGATGAGCCATTAAACCAAGATTCCCATCTGTCCAATCAGGTGAAAGTAAATGACATTTGGAAAGTGAGCTGAGGTGCTCCCTCCAGTATCCACTATTTGCTCCTCAATTAACATCACTAAAACAGATCACTGAAGTGCAACATGTTGGAGCTTACTGTGCACAAATTTCCTTGGTAACACTAATGACCATAGGTACTTCAATTGACCGAGTATGAATGCTCATTCCACATCTTTTAATTGTTGGAGATCCTAAATCAGATATTCTTGGGGAGGGGAGGTGACCATCAGTAGGGACCTGATGTTGGCCTGTGTTTGGCCCATATCCCTCTAAACCCTTCCTATCCATTAGCTTAACCAAAGGTCTTTTAAATGTTATTGCATTCAACTATTGCTGAAACCCTCTTCCATGCCTTGGTCACCTTTGACCTTGACCATCCCAATGCACTCCAGGCTGATTACCCACCATAATCATGGCTTCACACAAAACTCTCCTGGTAGTATCCTAATGCACTGTTAGTCCCGGGTGTCCTTCACGTCCTATGATCACAGGCCTACACTCGGGCCTAGTCTGACAATTCCTTGATTTTAAAATAGTTCAATTCACTCCACAGACCACCCTCTTATTTCTGCAAACTTCTCCAGCCCTGTCAGTCTCCATCATCTTGCTAGTCTGACCTCTCGTGCATCACTGATTTCCATCCCCCAGCTGCCTGAGTCCTGAGCTCACAAGTCTTTCTGGCCTTTTTCTCTGGATTAGGATATTAATTATATTGGAAAGAACATCTCGATTATGTGACAAATCTTCCAGAGACGAGCCCAGAAACATTTGACTGCGTTAGAGGTGCCAAATGAATGCAGCTGTGTGATCTTCTATCCAACAAACACTTTTCCCTCACCAAGGAATGGGCCTGCGACTGGATTATCTTGCTCGAGCTCCATTTCTGAAACACAATGAAAGGATAGTTCGTGTGAGTACGTGCACGACATTCTCCACGGGCTTCAGGTTTGCTCCCGACCACAGCCTTTGCCATAACACCAGCAGAAGGTTTAAAGATTCTGAAAGGCCTTTCAGAACGCCCCAGAGCTAACTGCAGTGAATCGCCCCACGGATTTGAAGTAAAACGAAATCTTACATTTCTGTAGACACGAGGGATTGCAGATGCTGGGATCTGGAACAAAGGAAAACTAAACTGCTGGAAGAATTCAGCGGGTCAAGCAACAACTGTGGAGGGAAATGGGCAGGTTCAGGATATGTTGCATCTGTTACATTTCTGTTGCGCTTTCGGGATATCCTAGGGAACCTTGCCGCCAGTGGAGTGCGACCTGTTGGTAGCCAGGGTCGTAATGTAGGAAACCTGGCAGCCGTTCTGAACAAAGCAAGATCCCACAACCAGCAACGAGCTGATGAATTGAACATTTTGTTAAATCTGAGTTATAGATTCAGAGTTATACAGCGCGGAAACAGGCCCTTCGGCCCAAATCGTTTCTGCCGACCAAGATGTCCATTGGCCCATATCCCTCTTAAACCTTTCCTATCCATGTGGAAGTTGAGGTATTAATTAATGTACCCTCAGAGTTTGGCAAGAGTCAATTTGGGTGTGGAAAACACTGTAGCATTGCCGGTCTAACACCTTTGCCATTCATTAGCAAACGTTTTGTGTTGAAGGGGGTTCCCTCTCACCACCCAGTGCCTTTGCGGGCTTGTTGGGTCTTCCTCCGGAACACAAGAGTGCCCCTGCCAGATCTGGTAACACAATCCCTATCTCGCCTGCAGTTATTTTAGAACTCCTCCAGTGAGTCACTTCAGGGACGAGTGGAAGAGAAAGTGTTAGGAAAGGTTTTGCCCCCACCCACTTCCTCCTCCTCCTCCTCCTGGAAACGTGTAGGGTGGAGAGAGAGGGCGGTGAGTTTCCAACGAGGCGTTCTAAGTGAACTGTTAGATCCAGCGACGTGCTGGTGTGTTTGTGACTGCGCTGAGACTCGGGACCTCTCTCCCTTGTTGCCTGTTTTCTGCTGCTGGATGTGCTTCAAAGAAACACTAATGAATTTGCTGGTAAACCATGTTTCAGTGCCCTGCATTAAGGTTGAAATAGGTAACAGTGATCGCAACTATTAAAGCTGTTATCTTCACTGTCACTGACTGAGTTACTTCTGTTCTGGAAGACATTACTACACCTTTTCCAAAGATGCCTTTACTTCTAGTTCTGAATAGATAGGTGGTGAAGAGCCTTAAGATGCCAACAATTTGCTTAGCACAAACTACTTCTTCTGCTATTTTCTCTGAGAATCTACAAGCAGAGAAATTTAGCCATTGGGATGCCCTTACACTCTCATAGAACATAGAACAGTACAGCATAGGAACAGGCCCTTTGGTTCACGATGTCTGTATTGACATTAATGCCAATCCAAACTAATTCCATCTGCCTGCATATGGTCTATATCCTTCCAGTCCCTGCCTGTTCATGTGCCTATCTAACTGCTGCTTAAATGTTCCTTTTATGTCTGCTTCCACGTCTTCCATGGCAGGATGTTCCAGGCACCTGCCACTCTCTGTGTAAAAACAAAATGCCTCGTAAATCTCCCTTAAACTTTCCCTCTCTCACCTTAAAGCTATGCCCTGTATTATTTGACATTCCCATCCTGAGAAAAAGCATCCAACTCTTACAAATCTAAATATTAAAAAAATGTGAGATACACAGATAATTTAAAAGTGCTTTGTCCAGGAACAATATGGCATTGAAATAATAATCTGAAAACAGAACCAAAGTGTTGGGGTGTAAAACCATGTTCTTATGCTGGGACTGTGGTCTCTGTTGGCCTACAGCAATGATCCCACTGGAGGCCTGTGGGAAGTCACTCCATTAGAATAGGAAGGCACCTGCACCAACCATAAGCACATCTCTGATACATGCATGCTCTGAGATACCATAAAATATTACCTTCTCACCCAGACTGGTTGGAGGTTAGTGGCAACAGATCACTGTAAGCCCTTGAAATTCGCCCTGCTAAGTTATTTTTACATATTGTTGATCCAAAACACTTCTAAGCCTTGCCCGTCAAAATTCTTCCATCCACAGTAGAAAATTCTCTGCTCCATTGCTGCATTAGCATTCATAGGAGTGTCAGTTTCCTTCTGAACTGAGGTTGTAGGAATGAAGGGCCATTGTAGCTAAAAATAGTTATTTTTTGGATTAGAGGGAAATGTATATGGCTCTTGGACCACATCTATTAATGACTTGGACAAACTAATCCTATTTACCTCAAAAAACTATGACTATCTACCCTATCTATGCCCCTCATAATTTTATAACATCACCCCTTGGCCTCCTTCACAAGGGAATACAGTCCCATCCTATTAAATCACTCCTTATAACTCAAGCCCTCCATTTTTCTGCACCCTCTCTAACTTAATCCCATCCTTCCCATCGCACGGTAACCAGAACTGCACACAATACTCCAAGTGAGGTCTCACCAACATCTTGTTCTCGAGTATTGTGTGCAGTTCTGGGGACCACAGTTTAGAAAAGATCTGGAGGCAATGGAAAAGATGGAAAAGAGATTTACATAAGCAATTCCTGGGGCGAGGGGCTTTAATTACATTGATAGATTAAAGCAACTGTCCTTTGGATAGAGGAGTTTGTGAAGGGATCTGATCATGACAAATAAACATTTATGAAGACTCCAGATGTGGTAGGTAGAGAGAAAATGTTCTCATTGGCAGAAGGGTCAAAAGCAAAGGAATCAGGATTAAGGCAATTGGCAAAAGGCTCAAAAGAGATGCAGGGAAAAATTTTTAAGTGGTTTGAATCTGAAACATACCATCAAGGAAGTCATAGAGGCTGAATCAGTTATCATGTTCAAAAGATTAGTACTTTAAAGAAAAAAATTCAGAGGCTATGTTGAGTGAGTGCGGGCAGCAGAGAGAGGGTTGAGCTGAATTGCTTTTGCGTTAAGCTGGCACAGACTCAATAGGCCAGATGGTTTCCATCAGTTCTTAAACCTTTGTGATTCTGTGATGTCATGGATACTTCCACCAGGAGAAGTCTGCTGGGACAGTGGAGCAATTTTCTACCTGGTACGTTTAAAAATTAGGAACGTTCAAAAAAAAGGATCTCCCTAGAAGTGTATATTTTACTTCACACATAATTCATGCACCACAATTCAAGTGCTCCACTCACACTGTGGGCCTTTTTATTTAGATGAAAGCACAGGTTTTCTCATATCTATGACACAGCAGGTGCATCAGCCTCTCTCTTGGCTTCAGATTTTCTGAAGAGAGGAACCAGTGTCCTGTGCTTATGACACTGAAGATGGTATTAGTGGTACATTTGACCTTCGTAAAGATAGTAATAGCATAAAGCTACTTGATTGTCCTGGAGTAAGTATTTTCGTATAATTTAACAGGGGTGAGAGGTGGAATTCTGGTCCTCAATAAACATGTTAAACATATTCAGCTGCGTGTCAGTCAAACTAGAATATTTTAAATTGCTGAAGTATCATTTAGTTTTGTCTTGGAAAAATATATTTTCAAAAAACTGAAACCAGCTCTTGTACATAAATAACAAGGTAATAAAGCAATCTGGGGATGTGAATAAATTAATTGCTCATTTGTTGACGACTTGGTCATTGAAAGTTAGAAAGATCATAACCACCTGTCCCCTCATCCCCCACCCTACTGATTCACTCACACATAGACTTAAGCTTCTGTCAAATTGAAACCATGTCTGAAGTTTTCTTGCTAAGTGAACAGTGGAAGTTTCTGAAATCTAATTTAGCCAAAAGAGTATGAAGCCATTTTGAAGTAATCCCTCACCTAGATTTGGTGCAAAGCGAAGCTTAACAGGTCTCTGATGGTACAACTTAAAAAACTCATTTTAATCCTTTTAATGTTAGCAGTGATTGAGGGGCCTAGAGCAAGGGGAGACAGAAATGACAGTAAAGTTAAGGCAGTGAGCATGACAAAAAAAGAATGGGTTGTGTGATGTTAGAATGTACTGGCAGACTAAGTCAATGAAGCAAAGAATGGCAACTTTTAAACATAGACAAAGGTATCCAAAGGAATGATTAATAAGGTACACAAAAACAGAATATTTAATATGAAATTAGGATTACAGTTTTTTGGGGGATAAACGCTAGCACTGAATGTTGGGCCAAATGGCCTGTTTCTGTTCTCTAATTTCTATTTTATATTGTCAATTGATGGTAGTCAGATGGAATTTAGCAATGATCGTTGAAGAACAAATCAGAAAGGGAATAGTTGAATGCTACTGTGCGGACCTTGTGCTTGAATCCGTAATAAAAAAATAGACTGATTAGGTCACTTGCACTCCTATTGATTTCAACTTGGAAAAGCTGACCCAGGGAACAATCAAAGCATGTTATAAAGCTGATTTATATGAATGCAATAAATAGTTTTGTTCAATGTAATGAATTGGTATAGTTTAACCCCTGCATTAACAACACTATTGTTATTTTATTTGCTTTCGTGGAATGCTGGAACAGGCCAGAGGAAATCATGCAAAACAAAGTCCGTGTTGTCAAATGTTATTGCATTGTAAAATACAATGTTTCAGTGCAAATGAATCTGTAAACCTACTGGAATAAGTTATTTGACATGTGAATATATTCTGGGGCTTTTATTGCTGGAGGTGTGTGTGTTATTTCAAATGATGGCAATGCAAAGTGTTGTGTGGAATCACTCAATATAAAAACAGCCCAAATTCGTTAATGGCCATTCTCTGAGTGCATAAAGGCTCATGCAAAAATAAAAGGACTGAATCAGAAATAATTAATGACAATGTTTGTATAATGTATTCGTGGTGTACTTTTAACACACACAGTATATATAAATAAAAAGAACAGTCATCCGGTCATGTTCTAGACAGCAAACTGTTAACAATAACATCAAGGCATTTGCAATGCCGATGTTTTAAATGAAAACAAAATGCTTTATTTGTTTCCACTATAAGATAAATGAATGGTTTTTCATGCTGAAGAATATATAATGGTTAAAAAGTCACTTTTTTCCTCAAGCTCTACATAAATCACAGAAGTAGTCAATATTTAATAATGCTTGCCTTGGTCTGGAGTCCCTTGATCACCCCTGTCATGTGTAATAGCTCCCTCTCCGATATCTTTGACATAAAAGCCCAGCTTTACTGCAATACTAACATGTAGAGGGTCATTACAGATCGACATTTACCTTAATCTGTGACTGCCAACCATGAACCGATAAATTCCAGCCGATTCCACTGGGAGAAATCAGTAAACTTCTCAGTGGAAAGAACTGAAAGAAAATTCTGTTGAGAACAGAATCCATTTTCTACAAGCACTGCTCTATAAATGGGTTCTGACTTCTGGAAGTTCTCTTGCTGCTCAGCTTATAACATTTAATACTATTTTGATGATGTGAGGGACATTTTGACAACTGAAGATGACATGAATTACAGGCAAGCAAAATCTTGCTGGGCAAAAACAATGCAAGATTAAACACAAGGGTACATGGCTGTTGCATTATTCACCTTGCTACCCCAGCTACCTTAGCTGAATTTGCTGTTCTGTCATGGACTTGACCAAAATGTTGCTAGTTTTTAAATTGATCATCACTCTCACACCTCATAATCTTACAAGGGCTTCAGAGCAGAATATTTCAAAGTACATAGTGCAAGTCAAAGGGAAACTCTAGCCTTTGTAAGGGGTGAGGTTAGAAGCTGGTTTGCTTAAGTTACCTCAAAATGGGGAATGCTCTTTTAAAGCTTTAAAGAAACATCTTGTCAATGAGTTTATTTGTAGTAGAATTATTGGCATAGTAATTCTGTAAAAAGCATCAGAAATTAAACTACCTAATATTTTTGAACAATTTATCCTAAAAATATTAATAATAATTACACTGTGAAATTCTGAAGACTGATCTTGATTCTGCAATAGGCACAATGTTACAGTACTGCATCCGGTTGGGAGCTATAGCTGTATTTTCCAGCCCTCTGACTTGACTCTTTTCCTAAGCTAGGATGTGATAAAAGCAGCACATCATTGCACGGGAAGCACAGTGTTCAGCAAATAATTTCCACTAATCCTGTCCCATAACTGGCCAGTGGAAACTATGGAAGAGCAACTCATTTTAAACTACTTCTTGCAGGGAACTGTCCAGTACTTATAGAATAACTGTCTGATGGAACGGCAAATTATAGATATAAATTTATCTTTGTCAGTTAGTTTGCATTCTTCCATTGCCTTACTAAGCAATTCCTCAGTCGTAAAATTCTCCTTCTCATTTTCAAATCCCTCCATGGCAACACCCTTCCCTATTTCTGTAACCTCTTCCAGCCTTAACAATCCTCTCAGGTGCCTGTGGTTCCGGCCTCTTGAAAATACCTGATATTAACCACCCCATCAAAGGCAGCCATACTTTCAGCTGCTGAGGCTCTATCCTCTAAAAGGAGCCTATAAAACAATGCATACAGCAAAGTCTGCTTGGTTATTAGAGTATTCAATCCCAACTTTTCATTTGAAAGCCAAATGCAGTGACCCTGGCTAAACTCTGGAATTCTTTCAGTAAATCTCTTGACATATTTAAAATCTATTTCTCTAACCAAGTAGGTCATCTACTCTAATATGTCCTTCTGTGAATCCGTGTCAATATTTTGTTTTGAGGTGCCATGGTGTGTTATTGCTAGATTAAAGATACCAAATAAATTGAGTTATTGTTGTTGTTTAAACTATCAAGAAGTTTAGGCAGGGTAAATATATGCACGATGAAGTTATTTAAATAAATACTTCCTATTGACATGAGATCTTTAGAATTGTCACAAAAAGTTGGGCAATTAGTAATGTCCAAAAAAAAACCAGATATGAACAGATCAAGAATCAATTTTCCATGAAGTTGATTAAACATGATTATGATGCGGTGTGTAGTACCTTTTATGTAACCCAAAGGGGAATGGTGCATTAGGTTAGAATACTATTGTTTGACTTCTAGGATCTGGAAAAATAGGAAGGAAGTCTCCTTTCTGAAGACTTTTAAATGTGCTAATTGAAATGAGTTTCAGGCATAGCAGTCTGGCTCCCAGTGGACATAAATCCACAGCACAAAACTACCTATGATTTGGTACTAATTAGACAATCTCATTCAGAGAGCTTATAAAGAGGGTAGTGTGGGAAACTGAAATGTCACACTGGTACAGAAGAATACATCAAATTACCTACTACAATTAAAGAGATGCACCAGCTTTTTGTAAAGGTCAGTTCTCAGAAAGATTCTCCTCAATTACAGTCAAGGCACAATTTCACTCATTTTTCGCTGAAGCACTGTACTACCTATGGCCCATAAGGGCCATGAAAAGTGTACACCATCAGCTTTACACATTTGGTAGTGCCTTTGCTTAGAGTTGGAAGGTTACTGGTTCAAATCTACATTAAGACTTGTGTGCAAAGGCCAAAGGAGTAATGCATTATCAGATGTGCTGTCCTTCAAAAGTAATGTTAAACTAAGGGTTGGTTTATGTCATTCCATGACTCAGGCATTGTTAATGATCTAATGGCACCATTTGCATAGGTAGTCAACACTAGTGCCTTTTCATTTCAGATACTCAAGTCAGTCAGAAGAATCAAAAGAAAGATGATGGAGAAATACAGTCACCAGATCTTACACTTTGTCACTAGTTCAGACACTCGGTCTGGAAAACTCGATAAAACTGAGATCTGCATGTGTGACATTTGACAAACAATAGAAGAGAGTGCGAGAGTTCAGCTCATTGTCACCTGATGACTCATGTAATGTCTCCAACAAAACCATAGAGAATCCTGAAGCACAGATTCTGAGGGCAATGGTTAGCTTCACAGATGCTGATACAAAATTGAGGTTAAAAAGCAAGATGCCCTGTTCTAAAATAATGTAATGATCTGATATGTTATCATGAGTTTCCTTTCATACATATGTCATAGTCCATGAAACTCAGTGCCTGAATGTAGGCCATTGTGTAACTTCCTACAAGCTTGGCATCTCTTTAAATCCCCTGCCTCCTGTGCAGTTAAGAGCTGCTGGTGTATTTTCTGAGATAAAAACAGAAATTGTTGGAAATATTCAGCAAGTCAGGCTGTATCTATGGGAAGAGAAGCAGAGTTAACATTTCAGTTTGAAGATCCTTCATCAGAACTGTTCTAACAAAGGGTCTTCAACCAGAAACATTAATACTGTTTCTCTTCCCACAGATGTAGCCTTTTGCATGAGATGTTGAATTCAAACAGCACAGTGCCAGCAGCAATTGTACTAATATGTCACTGGTATGTAAGAAGACTACAGAGTAAGCTTGATGCTTTGTCTATTTTTTCATTTTAGAGCATAAGCTTAGGAAATGCAAGTGTCACCATGGTAGTTGTGTAATTGCAACCAAGTATAAGTCAGAGGCTGAGAAGCAGAGTCTTATTTTCATTTCACATGACACCATCAGTGTAGTCTACACTGTACCCAATGCAGAGTACTGCGTTGATCCTAGTCAAGTGGATAATATGGCATCCAGAGACATATTGTTTTTGTTTTTGTGTGAGAACAAGGCAGTGCTATGAAAATTGTAGTGCAGAACTTACTGCCTCATTACTCCTGCTGATCCATCTGGTGCCATTTCCTATGGGCCTTGACAAAAGGGGTCCAAAGTGACAGAATGAAACAGAAATCATTAAAACAAAGTAGAAATTTCAGTTGTGAAAATGGATATCTTGCATGGTTAATTTAATGTGCACTGTTCTTTCATTTGAATGAAGAACAATAAAAGATGTATGACTTGATAATCAAGCCTAAACAAGTGAAAATGAAGAATGTTTGAAATAAGGATTTGAAATCAGGTCATTAGAATAAGTACTGCATTCACTAACTTTAAGATGGCAAATAATTAATGCTGCATTTGCCCAGTACTTCTTAGTAATACTGGTTAGAATTGAACAATTCCAGTTACAAGATGAGGGGAACTTGGCTTCAGATAATCATATAATAAGTATTTATTTGGGAAGTTGAAAGTGCAGCAAGAGGTGTTTGAACTAATCATGAAAAGGGAACCTGTTACTTGCAATATAGCCCTGGATGAAAAGAGTAGAAAGAAAGATTCTTCAGTGTCAGGCTTGCCCTGTTCTTGGGGCCTACATGCCCAGACTGACAGAATACGAGGAACAATGTACCAGTAATGATGATCATTATGTTTCTCACAGTAAGACACTGTGAAAATCGGCAGGATGGTACAGAAGAGATTTCAGACTAATTTTACATCACCTGTGGCAATTGAGGACAACATAGCCCTGAATTTCTAACCCGCATGTGCAGTTGTATGTGACGACAATCAGTTTACAGTGTTTTCTGCATTATGGCTTATCACAAAGCATGGTTTGACAAGGTTCATGATTTCAAAGCATCCACCATAGATCTCAAGAAAAGGTGCCAAAGGCACATAGGATTTGCAATCATTACAGAATGATTAGAACACTGGCGTATATATTTTTGCCCAGTATATTTATTAACCAAAAAGGTTTGTATTCCCTATGGTAAGAAAATCCCTGATCATTAACAATAATGGCTCATTCCAACTGAATTGCAATGAGCTCTCCTCCAAATCAGTTCCCAACAAATGCGCAAGGAATTGATGATCGTTTTTTAAAAAGGAATAGCGATGCAGGATCTGTCCCTGCTATTAAGACATGAGGCATCTTGTATGCCTGTGATTCAAATTGACAAGGGAGCAAACAATTACCTATTGCTCACGGAATAGCATGAAACAAGCACACACATTTGCTTCATTTGTAGGTGCTTCAAGCACATGGAAGCATTGGATCAAGAGTCACCTTAGGTTCTATGAGTGCTACAAGCTCCCAATCACATTTTGTGATCAAGTTTACAATAGAAATCAATCATGCAGTGCATAAAAAACTTATATGTAAAATTTACAGTCCATTTGTTCAAAACTTTTGCTTTTGATTACAGAACATTTCGTATTTGTCTATTAAATTTCATTTGTGTAGTTTAGCCCTTCATGTATTTTTTCAAAGTGATTTCATTTCAGAATCTGGTGCCCTGTTTTATTTAGAAATGGTGCTCATTCCAAATTTAATGGTACAATCTCAAAGCTTGTCTTCATGAAAAATTCAAACCATCAAAGTGCAAAACATTTGGTTCATATTCAATCACAATGACCAATTAATAGTCATATAAAAGCAATATTTGCCATTAACTAACCAATGCTGGTTGTTAGAAATATGACAAACTGTTACAAAGTAAAAAAATAGCAAATAGCAAAGTATAACAAATTATCCATCTAAAGCAACCTAGGAAGCAGTACACTGCCAGGATCCTTGCTACGTCTTACTGCAAATCTGGATGGACAATGACACCACAGTAGCATTTTACAGCAGATTATTCAGCAGTGGTCCCACTGAATCTCCAGCAATCAAGTTCAGGAGGGGAAAGACCAATGGCAAGCATGACTTTCCAGAGGGAATCAAAGAAGGAGGGGCAGAAGGGCTCCTGCTTGGAGGG
>JARFYF010000063.1:106223052-106239820 GCA_030265395.1 Rhina ancylostomus
TTGATAGGTTCTTGATTAGTAAGGGTGTCAAAGGTTATGGGGAGAAGGCAGGAGACTAGAGTTGGGAGGGAAAAATAAATCAACCACGTTCGAATGGTGGAGCAGATTCTATAGGCCGAATCCTAATTATGCTGGCTTGTCTTATGGTCTTATGTCTCATAGGATCCCACTTTCATACTAGCCCAATGCATTCTTAACCACAGTCTTCAGAGTCATCCAAGTCATCCACAATTGGCTAGCAGAAGAATCTTGAACATAAGTAAATCAACACCTATAGATTGAAACAATATCTATTTTGTCTCTGACTCACGAGCTTGTGTGTTCAAATTCAGTTACCTATCATGTCCCCTCATCCAGGGTCTTCTCATGATCTTCTCAGGGTCTCATGGCCTCCTCAACGTGCCATCAATTTATCCCTGGCCTAGTCATGCCCTCGGCCCCTGCTCCCTCCATCCCCACCATAACCTCATCACCAGCCTGATTATTACCTCAGCCACCACATTTTCATGTGAAATCAAAATATGTCAATTTACTGCTCAAACTACAGTACAATTGAGCTGGATAGGTGTCAGAACTACTGAGGAAACTAGCACAACAACAACAATTTTTATTTAAACAATACCTTTAAAATCATAAAGCGTTCCAGAGCACTTGACATGAACATCAATGGGCACACAATGATAAAAATTCAAAGAAGATAATTATAGGATGGGTGACTAAAACCTACCTCTTTGATCAAGCTTTTAATGAGTTTCCTAAAACAGGAAGGAGTGGTGGAAACTTTGAGGTGATTGGATTAGGAAATCTAGAGCAGTGGGCCTTGATGTTAGAGAGAAGGCTGGCAAGTGAGGTAAAGGGAATGGAGAATGAACAAGAGGCCACTTATATGCAAATAATTTAATCATGGGATTGTTGTACCACTTGAATTACCAGGCGTGTTTCCAGATTTTGTATAAATTTTGTTCATCACAACCAAAAAGCTTTTTCAGGCTATCCTTTGTGCCATCATCACCAGTGTCATTTAAATGGAGAAACAACAATAAAAGCATAAATGAAAGAAAGACCAGAAATAAAATGGATGATTCTACAAATACTCAGCAGACAGTATCTGTGGAAGAGAAACTGAGTTAATATTTCAGTTTGCTAGCCTTTCATCAGAGCTGGTTCTGAATTCTGCCCATTTCAGTCAAACCCTTTCCACCTTAGCACTGAGTTCAGCCAATATTGAGGACATGAATTCATATAGCCTCCTGCTTGATCTGATTCATGGGCTGTGAATCTCTTATCTATTCCATGCTGATTTTGCTGGCATTCACATAATCTTATATGATAGTTTTGAGAACAGATCAGAATAGAATAGGAATAAAGCACGAGAGAAATAGAACTGTACAGCACAGGAACAGGCCCTTCAGCCCATGATGTCTGTGCCAACCATGATGCCAATCTGAACTAATCCCATCTCCCTGTACATGGTTTATATCCCTCCATCCCCCTGCCTGTCTGAATGCCTCTTTAACACTGTTATCGTATCTCCTTCCACCACTTCCCCTGGCAGCGTGTTCCAGGCACCTATCACACTCTGTGTTTAAAAAAGAACTTGCCTCATAAATCTCTTTTAAACTTTCCTCTGGTCAGTTTAAAGCTATGTCATCTGGTATTTGTCATTTCCACCCTGAGGAGAAACCTCTGCCTATCTACCCTATTTATGCCTCTCCACATAGAGAATTGCACAATACTCCCCTGTGCGGTGCTGCATTTGACTCAAGTCATGGTTCTGTATTGTATTGCGTGGCACTAATATTATACTAAATGGAATCATCTCAGAACAAATCTGGCAGCTCAAAACTGGGTATCCATGTTGCGCTTCAGACCAGTGGCAGAAATCTACACCACCACGATTGGTATACTTGTGGCCTGACATATCCCTCATTTTACCAATACAAACAAACCTGTGGCACAATGTTTCAGCACAGACTAGAAGGGCCAAATAGCCTGTTTTCTGTGCTGTAGTTTTCTATGGTTCTATGGATCAGCCCTAATACAATGAGGTGTGCAGAAGGGAATGCTGAGACCAGCACCAGGAATACCTAAAACCGAGTTCTCAATATGGCATAGCTTCAACAGAAGATAACCTAAACAGCACAAAACAGTATGCATTGACTGTGCTAGGCAATACCACAACCAATTAGTCTCATCAGAGCTCTGTAATTCTGCCTAATCTTGTTGAGAATTTGGGTGTACAACTAAAAACCCAACAACAGCTGGAAGCTCCAAACATTCCCATCCTCGACAATGGTAGGGCCCAGCCAAAGATAATGTTCATTCAGAAGTCCTATTACCAGTGATGTCCGCATGTCAAAAAATAAATACATTATTAAACATGTAAGAATTCCAATCAAATAAAAACTTGCACTGTTCAAAATTGGAAAAAGAAATTTTTTGAAATGGTTTTGTTAAAATTTCAAATGTTAAAAATAATTTAACATTTTGGATTAAGACTTGCAGACTGTTTTGTACATGTTCAGATTTGTCTCATTGTCAGTTTTTGCCTGATTTTGTTCCTGTGTAATATTTTGGAATATTTTCCTATTTAGTAAATGCCATATAAACTCATTATTAGTGCTGATGATTAGAATTATATTGCACTGAGACCCTTTGCTGAAATACTTTGTAGGACTTAAAACTTCAATTCTGCTTGCAGAAATATCAGATCTAATGTATCAATTAGGAAACTCTTGGGATCATTTATCACATCTCACAGGAATTAATTGAACCTTACTTGCTAACTGTAGATTGATAAAAGCCTAAGGGCAGCCTCGTAGCTCATGCAAATTTGGAGATATTGAAAATAAAAGGCAAAACAAATACTGGAAGCAATGCTAAACCCAGATACCACCTTCAAAAGGAAATTAAGTTGTAGCCACAGGCCATTTTTCCCATGAAGCAAATGCATACATAAATCAACTATGACTAATACCAACAACTGATTGACCCTTCTGTGAACACAATAACCATCAATAAAATAATTCAAGATAAATGCTTTCAATTATTAGAAAGTAGACTTAAAAGGTGAATATATTAACTAAGGTTTTATTTTATGAGGAAGGAGTTTAAAAGAGGATTCAAATGCTGCAAACCTTTAAAAAAGTTTAAAATGAGTATGGAGTAAACCGAGAACATTGCAAAGCCATAACAGTTCAAAGCAATGGGTATGATACTGGTTAGGTCTTAGGTATCTTACTGGGTGTCCATGATGATCAGAGATACTAAACAATTTAAAATTGACACGCGTCATCAGAGTTTAAATGAAATGAGAACCAATTATTTATATTTTATTTGTTTCTGTCAATCAACATCAATAATTTGGACTACCATGAGCGGAGTCCAACTGATGCACTTTCTTGAGGAAGGGTTGGCACAGTTAAAACATCCACAAAGTACCACAGTCCAGTTATCATAGCGGACACAATACTGAAGATTGTCACTGACTCCATTTGATAGAAACTCCTATAGAGAACTTAGCACCCCATTGCAGTCTTCAACCAGATGATGCCATTCTGAAATGGCACCAAGCATGGTTTTATGTTGTTGGCACACACGGTATTGGGGGACTGGAGAGTATCTTCCTCAAATTTGGCTGGCTTCAGCTATATGATGACTTGTACAAAGTGATCTTTATCAATGAGCACACAGCAGACCCAATCTCAGTACAAACAGATGTCAAGCAAGGCTGCATCTTCTATCAGTTCTCCATCCTCACTGCCACAATACTGCACCTCACTTCCAATAAGCCTCCTGTGGGAGTGCAGCTAATATACAGGACAAATTGGAAACAGTTCAACAAATGTTACTTCCATTTCAAAACAAACTTCACTCATCGAGCTGCAACATGTAGATGATGCTTGTGGATGTCTAAGTTTGGACACCAAGCTTCAGGACATCATCAATTTGTTCATTGAAGTGCTCAATGAAGTAAGTACCTTCACTAAACATCTACCAAACCAAGTTCCTTTAACAATCTGCATAACACCACCCTCTGACAATATAGATCCATGATGAGACCTGGAAAACATAAAACACACGGTATATCTTGAGAAGAACTTGATGATAAAATTCACTATCGCTTCAGTATGCCAGCGCACCTTTGGCCATCTAAAGTAATGAGTTTTTGAAGATCAAGACCACAGACCTGGCACAAAGCTTATGGTCAAACAGCACCAGTGATGCCTGCCCTCCTTTGCTTCTGAAATATGGACTACTTATAGCAGGTACCTCAGTGCAATGGAGAGGTCCCACAAATAGCATCTCCAGAAAATCTTCTCAATCCACTGGCAGAATAAGCAACTCAACAACATCTATTCCTAGGCTAACATCTCCAGCCTTGAGGCCCCAGTTACATTCAAGCTGGGTCTCCTGGGCAGGCCACATTCATCTGCATCCACAACACCAGACCCCTGAACTAAGCACTCTATTTCAAGCCCCATCATGACTAGAGAGTAACAGGTGAATAGAGGAAATGATTGAAGCACGTTGTCAAAGCCTCCTTGAAAAAAAGTACAAGTTCCTTACAGATGGGTGGAAACCTCTAGTCCATAATTGTCAATGGAAATGAGAATCCTCAGTGTCTTTATTGGGAGCATGGAAGAACCCAGCATAATTGATGGATGGAGTACACCATTTCACAAACTACAAACCTGTTCCATCAAGCACCTCCTGACCTAACTGTGGCAGAGACTATGGAGCTCACATTAGATTCACTAACAATCTCAGAACCTCGCAAAACTGGAGTGGAAGCAAGACATTCTGAATCCAGATGAATTGCCTCTGAAGAACACTAATCAATTTCAGACTCTAAGCTCTTTCTATTCAAAGATTGAGGGCATATATGGTACCCTGACTTCTATCTTGGGAGAAAATTTAAAAAAAGTGTGCCTACACATGCATGCAATTTTACCTGGTGATGCAGCTGAAGGCAACGATAAAAATGTGAAGCTTAAATAGATTGAAATTCTGGATGAAGAGGAAGAGGAATGCCACATGAGACACAACAAAAATCACAAGGATTGATCTAGCCAGAAAAAAATTACTCTCCCCCAAAGAAACTACTTTACTGCTTGTTGGGTTCCCTATGACACTACAGAGCAATTAACTTGCAAAATCCACAGCTGGATTTCTTTATAGTTAACATCTAATTTCTCGAGACTCACTGTCTCTGGAAATAGAACAATAGAGAGAAAAAGCGCAATGTTTTCACAGAAATACATATATGTCGTATGGAATGTCATTATGCCAACTTGGTTGCTTATCCTTCCAGGCACAGATATAAAATGACAGCAATAAATTCTGTTACAAAATATAATGATCCACAGTCCCTTAAAGTAACAAATTCACAGTTGCTAACAAAGAAATATTTTAGTATGGGAAATAAAGAGAGCCATTTTTATACATTATGCCTAAGCAAATCCTAAAATTTGAAGGACTAAGAATCCACTGAAGATAACAGAGAGATCTAATGTAATTTTACCAAACTATTAGATAATGAAATTTCTAGTTCGAAGCACATGAAATAAAGATGATACATAATGACATTGTTACTGTGCTTAGTTTGTAGTTCATGCAGCAGCATATTTGCATGTGATCTAAAAATGAGTTTATTTTAACTCTTGTGCTATTTGAGGATCAGTTTCTGAAAGCAGAACATTGTTTTTGGTGGAGAAGTGTTGAGCAAGTGTGTCCCAATGATAGTATGAGAATAATCAATATTGCATGAGAGTCCTGATTCTTAATTTATGGCTATTTTTCCACATCAAAAAGCTTTGAACATTAATATGTTTTGGGAAGTATGAAGTTTTTTCTAGTTTGTAAATACAAATGACCATAGAATTCTGTAGCAATGACAGACTAATACTGTATTTATCTCACTTGTTACACAAATCTCATAAACCCCATTACAACTAAAACTCATTTGAATCACGATTCATATGATAGTTTGCTGTTACTTTCACAGTTTCTAATCACAGTAGCAGTAAAAATGACATTAAAAGAGTCTGCATCACTCACAGTTCTTAGCATGGCCTGTCCTTCCATGCAGGTCACTACACTTATTAATGAAATGTTCTATAACTAAAATATTAATTCTTGCAGCCTAAACAAAGTCTTCCTCACATCAAAATATAAACTTTTAGTGCTGATGTAAAAAAGGTAATAAAAGTTTTATTGAAAAGCTTTAAAAGGAAATGACTAGCTCTCTCCGGAACAAAGTGAATTCAAATGCAAATACCACAGTCCTGCAAATTTTAACCTTTGGACAAGCCTACCATGCTGGCTTTGCTAAAAACATTGCTAAAGTCCATGTAGACAAAGAATACCACTCTTCACGTGTCAGACTTCTTGGCCACCTCTTCAAAAAACTCAATCAAATTTGAGATACATGAATTCCTACACTAAGGCCTGCTATCCCTAATCAAACCTTCCCTTTCCAAATGAAAATAAACCCGGCCTCTCAAATTCCCTTCCAGTAACTTTCCCACCACTGATACAAGGCTCAATGACCTGGACTTCCCTGGCTTTTCCTTGCAGCTATTCTTAAATAAAGACACAACATTAGCCGTCCTTCTGTCTTCCAGTACCTCATCCGTGGCTAACAAAGTTACAAAAATCTCTGCCAGGGACCCAGCAATTTTTTCCTTTGCTTCCCACAATGTACCAGAGTACACTTGATCAGGACCTCAGGATTTATCCATCTTTATGCCCTTCAAGACCACCAAAACTTCCCCTTTTGTAATGTTGATATGTTTCAGGATTTCACTGTTCTCTTCCCTGAGCTTATTAGCTTCCATTCCATGTGCTTCTCCACAGTAAGTACAGATGAGAAGCATTCATTTAACATCTCCTGTGGTTCCATACATAGATTACCACAGTGATCCTTCAGAGGATTTGCTCTCTCCCCAGTTACTCTTTTGTTCTTAGTATACTAATGGAATCTTTTAGGATTCTCCTTTATCTCATCTGCCAGGGACATCTCTTGGCCCCCTTTTGCCCTTCTAATTTCCTTCTTAAGCGTACTCTTCTATCCCTTATACCTTTCAAAGGACTTGCTTAATCCCTACTGCCAATATCTGACATATGCTTCCTTCTCCTGACCTGAGCTTCAATATCTCTCATCAACTAAGGTTCCCTAGTCCTGCCAGCCTTGCCCTTCACTCTAACAGGAACATGTTAGCCCTGAACTCTTCCTATCTCATTTTGAAAGGCCTCCCAGTTGTATTTTATCTGCAAACAGCGTCTCCCATTCAACTTCTGTCAGTTCTTATCTGATGCCATTGAAATTAGCATTCCCCTAATTTAGGACTTTAACTTGAGGACCAGTCCTACCTTTATCCATAACTATTTTGAAACTAATAGAATTATGATCACAGGTCCCAAAGTGCTCTCCCACTAACACATCAATCAGTTGCTCAGCCTCATTTCCGAAGAGGAGATACAGTGTAGCCTTTTTTCTAGTAGGACATCTAAATATTGCCTCAGAAAACTTTCCTGGACACACTTAACAAAACCTTCCCCATCTAATCCCTTAGCACTATGGCAGTCCCAGTCAATATCATGGTAGTTAAAATCACCTACTATTACAACCCTATTATAACAATATTATTTTTTTAAAGGCTGAGCAATTAACACCTAATCTAGGTACATGTTCCTGCTTCAATTTTCTATGTTACTGTGATTTAACTTCCATGATTATTAATAAGGACAAGGAAATCATCAAACCCATTTAACAAAAATCAATGTGCAAACATTGAAAGACTTTCAATGGCCAAGTCCACATATGCTCTGGTATTTTCATAGGTGTTGATCTGTACTCTTAACAGACAGTGCACTAATTCATCCTCTTGTATGTTTCTGTGAACAGGTCAGTGACTTCTTGAATTTTAGTCTTTAAAAAATGTGCAAGCAAAGGCATTGTCTGTATCCTGAAGGTTGACTACTGAGGTTCAGGAGACCTTGGTTCTGGAGTGTAGTTGCTGTAGGTCGAACAGGTTCCCATTAGTTCTGAGGGTTAACTTCTTTCTCACAGAAAATTTGTTGGTGGTGAGGTGTAGCATTGCAGCGAGAAAGATTGAGAAAAGTGTTGGGACAATATCAGAGACTTTTTTTGGCCTTCAGTGAGATTGGTGCTGTTACAGACCAGTTGTTGGCATAAGTTATAGATGAATTTCTGTGAATAAATGAATTTGAATAAGATATTCAGTAGTCCATCCCAATTGATTGAGTCAAAGGCTTTAGCGAGGTTGAAGGTGGCCAGGAATAGTAACTGACATTGTTCTTTGCTTTTCTCGTGTGGTGAAGATTGTGTTCACCGTGACCCCAGATGCACAGAATCCATACTGTGTTTTGGGGAGCAGTTCTTGAGTCCCAGCAGGCAGTGGTTGAGGAGGACTTTGATGATGATTTTCCCTGCAGCAGACAACAGGGAGCCAACTCAACAGTAATACAGTCAGACTTGTCTCCTTTCTTGTAAGCTGGTTATGATTACAGCATCTCTGAGATCTTCTGGTTCATCCTCCTCTTCCCAGATCATGGACTTGTGACAGAAGCTCTTTAATGCTGTGCTTTAGTGTAGTATAGTGTAGCATAGTGTAGCGGTTAGTGCAATACTATTACAGTGCCAGCGACTCGGGTTCAATTCTGGCCACTGCCTGTGAGGAGTTTGTTCGTTCTCCCCATATCTGCATGGGTTTCCTCCAGGTGTTCCAGTTTCCTCCCACATTCCAAAGTTGTACAGGTTAGGAAGTGTGCGCATGCTATGTTGGTGCCAGAAGCGTGGTGACACTTGCGGGCTGCCGCCAGAACCCTCTGTGCAAAGATGTATTTCACTGTGTGTTTCGATGTACATGTGACTAATAAAAATATCTTATCTTACATCTTATCTTAAGGAGTTCAGGAGCCCATTCTGCCTCCCCCAGAGCAGTACACCAAATATAGAGGTTCACAAAGAAACTGGACAATGTGGATGGCTGCTCATATCTCTGGAGTCATCATTCAGCAATGGCAGATACTTTCATGCGCAGCCCTTGGTCAATTGAGGCAAAGGGTATTTAAAGATCAAAACCTCAGATGCAGTGTACAGTATCAGGTAGCAGTGATCTCTATCCTCCTATATGCTTCTGAAACCTAGACAATTCCAAGCAAAATCCTCCAAATTCAATGTTAAGATAGATCAACCAACATCTGCTTTGTCTCCCAGGTCAACATCCCTTCCTTTGAAACCCAGTTACTCTGAGTCAGCTACATTGGGCAGGCCATATCACTAGCTGGCCTGACCACAGACTCCTGATACAGACAAGCTATTCCGAGTCCACTTATGGAGGAGATTTACCAGGCAGACAGAGAAAAATATTGAAAGATGTGCTCAAAGTTCCTTGAAGAAGTGCAATGTCCCAGCTGACTCCTGGGAATCTCTAACCTCTGGCCTCTGACTAAAAGCAGAGAAGGAACTTTCAGGATGGCATTGAAAGCCTCAAGACAGTTCATCAGAAGCACATAAAAGCCTTGTGTAAGTGATGGATGGAGGGCATTACCTCAGAAGCTACCCATCTGCCCGCCCCATCAGGTACTTCCCACTTGTAGTAGAGACTGCAGTTCCAACATTGGCCTCAGCAGCCATCTGAGAAGCCAAAGAATCCGAGGAAACACAAGTCATCCTCAGTCCTGTGTTATTGCCTAGATGCAGAAGAATGCTGATTTATCAACTTCTGTAGCCTTCAGTCCAGACTTGGCCAGTGTACAGAACTGTGAGCAATTTTCTTCTGTCCTATTCTAATGAATTCTGTAAAAGACTCTGTCAATATTCTTGGTTTTAAATCTGCAGATTTTACCACACACATGCCCTGTTGTAAACAGCCTTGATGAAATGACAACTCATTTCAGTAGCAATAAAATGGTTCTAGTTCTTCATCTGTTCATTTTCTGACTAACCTTTCACAATGTATGCTTCAGCACAACATATAGCCTGATTTTTTGCTATTTTCAATTTCACCTGAAAGTTGTCCTAACTTAAGTTAGGATATGAATGGTATTTCCGTGTCCCATGTTCAGACTCTTGTGGGGTCATTTAGACAATGCATCTGCCATTATATTCTGCTTAAAGGTCTTCTGCTGAAAGGTCTTTTAATCATACTGAGAATAGAATAATTGTCCACTGTGTCATTTATGAAGCTGGCATTGATGGTATAGCTGACTTGGTGCCCAAATATGACAATAATGGTTTGAGACCTTTTACTAATTAGAACAGCCTTCCAAAGAGTTATTGATGTAGCTTTTTGACACCAATATTTCCTATTTTGTTTGGGCATAATTTAGTTCTAATTTTGTCCAATGCTGGATGCAAAATTATTGGGTTTTTCCTGCCTGTCATCCGGTCACATGGCTGATAAGCACCTCAAGATCAGAGTTTGAAACATCATACACTGACCTTAATTCACAGGCAGTGTTGGAATGGACGAAAAGGGCTGTACTACTTATCTGTACCTTCCATATACCTTAAGATCATTGTTGCTCTCCACCACAGGTACTTCCTCAACAATGATAAAGCGGCAAAAATACTGATACAAATCCGCCAGAAGGCATGTGTAATATTGGACCATTCTGAGACCTTGGCGCTTTTGCAATGGCTTGCACCTATTCTTTTATAGGCTGCAAACTATGCAATCGACTCATAAGCAAGACAAACCATTTCATGTTGCATAAAAGCACAAGTCTCTCTGTAATTATCTCCTGGTAACATTTTGTCAGAGTTTAAGGAATTATTTAATATCATATTGGGGTTACGTAGAACGTAGAGGCATGTACAACACAGGAATAGGCCCTTCGGCCTACAATGTCTCTGCTGACCATGATGCCAATTTACTAATCCCATCTGCCCACACATGGTCTATATCCCTCCATTCCCTGCCTGTTCAAGTGCCTGTCCAAATGCCTCTTAAATATTGCCATCATATCTACTTCCACTACCTCCCCTGGCAGCACAGTCCAGGCACCTACCACTCTGTGTAAAAAAACATTGCTTCGTAAATCTCCTTTAAATTTTCCCTGTCTCACCTTAAATCTACGCCCTCTAGTATTTGACACTAAACCTTGGAAAAAGACTCTAGCTACCCTATCTATGCCTCTCAAAATTTTATACGTGGAGTAGAAAAAGATTTCTTATGCATTTTCATCATCAGGAATTGCTGGATATCCTGATTGACATTTGGTTGCATATACACATGATAAAAATCTAACATTGTCAATAATTTCACTCCACCTGGGTCAGCATAAAGGATAGTGTTCATGATTGAGCATTACCTTATAGTCACCACAAGCCTGACAGTTCTATCTTCTTATGGAATCACCGTAATCAGCAAGGGCCAATCAATTACCTGTTTTTAACAAAACTCATGTTTCTCCAAATTATTCAATCCCTGTTCAATCTGAGCTTTCAATGCATAGAGAACTCGCCATTATTCAACATGACTTGAGCCTTATGGTAAGCCTTGGCATTATCAGGAGTTAAATTCTTTACTACAGAATGCCAAGCCATTGATACACTCTTGCAGTCACAACACTTTAAAGCCTGACCCTGCATAGATTCTGGTCAATGGTTAAGTCCCAGGATAGTGATAGTAAGGGATTCAGTGATGGCTGCATTTTGAAATATTGCCAGATTTATTTTCCCTTCCAGGTAACAGTAGAAACTGTGCCATGAACATTCTTGCTATGTCTTTACCCCAATCTGAATATCGTTCCCTTCCTAATGAATCCATCATACCTGCTACATGAAATGCCAGTTTGGTTGTGGGGAACCTAGCTTCTCTTCCAAGTCTCTGCTCACCCATTCCAGGCAATGCCCTGGATAGCCAATTGAACCATGGGAGTCAATTTGCAATGGCTGCAAAAGCCAATGGAATGGAGCTAACCTCTTGCTCCAATTACTTGGCCAACACACTGGTCTAATGTTTAGGGCTCCATGTCTGCCTGCTTTGCTGGCTGCAGGATCGGCTCCATCTCTAATAAGTGGCATCAGCAGAAATGCTGCTAGAAACACAAAAGATCTCCCCATCTGCCCACCAGAAATAGGCCAACATTGTGTTAGGGTAGAAGCAGCAGGCAGAAGCCTTGTGGGGTGGCATCATGACTCTCCATCCCCTAGACCTCTGCAATGATCAAAATGAATCTGAGTTCCACAACGGTTTCTCTTATTCACATCACCATCACTCCAAGCAAGAGCCACCTCGTTGCTAACACAGACTGTGTCACTACACCTGCAGTTTCTAGGGAGAGAAACTATAGATCTTGATTTTCAATTTGATATCATGTTCTGTTCAATTATAACTTATGATGATAATAAATTATATGCAGGTGGTTTGTTGAAGGATCAAGTCACTGAACACAAGCAAAAACTGATGACAAGGAACAGAGTTACAACAGATGGTCAAAGAAGTAGGTGCTGATGCTTCTGAAGAATCAATTGCTTTTTCAGACTGGGAAGTGAACACAGCTCCCCAAAAAAAATCTTTGGAAAACTTCCAAGATTGGTGCAAAGTTTGATAAAGGGTCTTCAACTTGGAACATTAACACCATTTCCTACCAATGGTGTCTGACCTGACCTGCTGGTGTTTCCACCATTTTGTTTTTGTTTCAGATTTCCAGCATCTGCAACTTAGATTTTCATTTCTATACTGGACTGGTGAATGTGGGAAACTTGAGTTATCTCATAATTCCTGCACGTTTAAAAGCAGTTGATGGAATGACAAATAATATTGATCTCTGACTATAAAAATGCAATTAACTCCTTAATCAATCTACAAGGCAATGCTACAGGAATCTTAACACTGACTTCTCAGACT
The DNA here is from genome assembly GCA_030265395.1 of Rhina ancylostomus. Lineage (NCBI taxonomy): Eukaryota > Metazoa > Chordata > Chondrichthyes > Rhinopristiformes > Rhinidae > Rhina > Rhina ancylostomus. Next base: position 106,235,937 of record JARFYF010000063.1, read on the forward strand.
GATGGGCATGCTTTGAAAGGATAAGAAACTAGGTACCTTTCTTTGGCAGGTTGTTATTCATGGCACTGGATCTGCATGGGAAAGGTTTCATCATGTGAATCAGGATTGTTGTTCTTCGTGATTTTATTAAAGAACAGGATAAAGGCAGTTGGTAAATTTTTTCAAAATTCATGGACAATACAGATAGGTGTTAGGACCTTGCATGTGAGAAACAGATGATAAGCAGATATGGTTGTGACTGAGATGTCCAAGAGATGCTATTTAAGGTGATTCACTAGAAATACTGAGACAGGAATAATTTTGTGAGGGCCACCAGGTTGATATCAGATACAGAGGCACTTATCACAATGGGTATTGAATATTGGAGCTTAATTTCTCTGGAAAATCATCAACTATCATAGATTTACAGTGTATCTAATAAAATGGATGTATTATTTCAGGTTAGAGAGGGTGAAGGTAAACAGAAAGTATAACTTTTTGACAAAGGGTAATTAATCTGGAACTACGTTGTCTTCAAAGGCTGGGGACAAATTTTCTAAATTTTGTCTCCTACCTCCAAAGAAATGTTAATCTCTGGCATTCTGGCTCCAGTGTGAGGTTAGAGAAAGCCTACAATGTACTTGGCTAATTTGAGGCTTATTTGCTACCTGCAGTCATGAGGACGTAAGACACGACATAGAAAGACTGATGACGGCAAAGTCATCAACAAGTCAAATGAAGGACTAGTTAATCACTGTGGCAAAGCTGGTAAAGGGACAAACGTCCTTGTAACACTTTTACTCATTGTAACTGGGCCCTGCAGTATTTTATTTCCACCCGAGAAGGAAGATGATATCTTGGTTCAATGCCTTATCTACTTCTGATAATGCCTACACTGCCTCTGGCCCACGCACTCATAGACTTGGATTACACACACCAATCCCAGGTGTGGGGCTTGAACTGATTACTGTTGGACTTGGGCAAGACTAGAGCTAAGTTAACAAACTAAATAAATAAGACAAGGAGTGGGAACAAACATTCTTTTCATGTCCTCTGGATAATCCATACTTGCTAAAAAAAATAGTCCTTTCGTACAGTTTCTTTCAAGGTTTTAGGCCAGTTTAACATTTTTTCCATTCATTTCGCAGGGTGCAGGCATTGCTGGCAAAGCCAACAGTTATTGCCCTGCTTTGAACTGAGCAGCTTTTAGGTCATTTCCGAGAACATTTGAAAGTTAACCACACAGATGTTAGTGTGTGTGTGTGTGTGCGTGTGTGTGTGAGTGCGTGTGCGTGTGAGTGCGTGTGTGTGTGAGTGCGTGTGTGTGTGAGTGCGTGTGTGTGTGAGTGCGCGCGCGTGCAGTGTCTGGTGTGAAGGTCCACTCTGATCTCCCTGCAGACACCACAGCAATATGTCATTACCCTGCTAACTGGGAAGACAGTGAGCACTGAAAGGACTTGCCTGGTGGCAGCCACAGTGGTAGAAGAGAAATCTGTCATGATGGGGATGATGTGCTTGTGTCTGGCCACCTCTCATGGATGGAACTGACCCAAGTCATTCCCGTGCCATGAGCAGCCACAAGCCACTATGAGGTGCATCCTGTTCCAGGGGTTAGAAACCAAATCACGCAGTTCACAAGTGATACAGAAAAACCCGACTGCCTTCAGCGAAAGGGGGTCAGTGAGTTACCTAACTTAACAGTGGTGAGCAGAGAGGGAGGCCGGGCGATATAGTGTGCAAGGTGTTGATGTGACAGTGCAGACTATTTAATTGTAATCTCATTCCTAGGCCCTGTGTAACATGCTCCTGGTTCACAGATTGCTCCCTGAAGCTCCAGTTTGTGCTGACAAGGAGGAAACTTGCACTGCAGAACTAACAGCAGACTATAGCTGTGCTGAGGTGAATCACACCTATAACACCCTAAGCTGTACAGTTGGTAATCAACCGGAAATGACCGCTTGTGCAATTTACCCATAAAAAGTGCACAAGTGTGCAAATGAGACAATGTTCTATTTAATAATACTGAAAAATAAGAGCTGACTAACCTCTGGTCATTTCAGTAACGTCCATGCCCATTACATTAGTGGTCAACCTGACATAAGTTATAACTACGAATGTCAATACAACAGCTCAGTCTGAAGTTATGTGGTTATAGTTAAGTTTGACTGTTCTGACATCATGACTGATGAAAAGCAAAACCAGCAGAAATTTCTTGCAGTGGAACAGATATCTGTGAAATACAGAGGATAAATTGGATGGATTATACTTAAATTTAGCCTTGTAACAGGTGAGGTCTGCATTGAGGGATTCATTGCTCAGCATTTGAACCTTGAACAGTAAGTGGATATTTACAATGCACATTTAATATGAATACAAAACAATTTGGATTACACTGAAACACAGATGTGGAGTCAGGATCTGAGATTTTCTTAAGATCTTGTGATAGTCTGTCACCACACAGAGTTTAGATCTTGACAGTGAGAAATTGGATCTGATAATCATTGCTGAGATTGAACACACAGTAGAAGGGGGGATTGGTATGCTTTCTCAAAGTGGGAGAAACAGTTTGAAAGTATTCTGGTTGGAACAAGAACTGCAGAAACCAAGGGAAGACTATTAACTGCTTTGTCAACAGACCCCAAGTACAATTTAACTCTGAAACAGCAAACATTCAGGAGGGTGTATTTTCAAACAGGACAAAAAAATAAAACTCTTTTGCATTCTTGTCTAATACTCACCACTGCAGTTTTACAGAGCCTGTAAATGGCAGGTAAAGCTAAACATTTGATTCAATGCAAGGAAATGCAAGAACAGAAAGGGTCAAACAGAGAATTTAAAAAAAAGGAATGGGGAAGGAGGGAGGGAAGATAAAAGAATACAGTGTTGGGTGAAAAGTTACCCTTCGATTAACTTTGGGTTAATAAATATAGTTATGAATTGGTGCTGGTTTTGGCAGAATGTTATGCAGCAATGCCACCACAATGAGACAGGAAACCAAAGCTTTGGGAATGGTGAGGGGCAAAGACACAAACAAGCATTACGCACACAGTACAACCTCCACTCTCAAGGGTAGAACAAGGAATTGTGGATTGCAATGTCCCAAGTACAGCTCAGCTTAGTATCAGTGACAGAATCAGATAGGAGTTTTAACAAAGTAGACCAGCAGGCTCACATCCTCCATTAAAATAAGGATTGATAGAAAATCTCCCAGAAACTTCAAAAGAAAGTTAAAAAGCCAAGTGAGCAAACCCGATCTAAAGAGAACAGAATGGATTTTCTGTGCTGTTAAGGCTCCATCTGCTTCAGGTCAATAAATGGAAGTTAATGAAAAGAAAATCAATAAAGAGGAACACTGAGTAATATTCTTTTAACTTTCAAATTTAATTAAGAGGCAGCCTGCTCATAATAGGTGCCTTAAATTGCACTATTACAGATTCTTTCAAGATTAAAAACCATTTTTAAAATTCATCATTATATCTAGTCAAACTGTTTTACAATGACAATTATTTTTGCTGCAGCCTCCTGGTTCTGCTTTACCTTATGTCAGGTGGCCCCTCACATATACTCATGCACAATGCACAGCAAATCAGTCAGGCTGTCTGGGAGATGTAGAGGTGATGTGGAAGGCACAAGTGCAACTGCAGCCCTTGCTGATCAATTTCGGATGCCACTGGATAGGGACAATGGGGGTGGGGCCACCTCTGACAACAACTCTGTTGACATGGAACTTGCTACAAATGTGCTGCTCAAGTTCTGAGCGAACGGTAATGATACCCTAATTCAGCAGGAAGTAACCTCCTGTAATGAGTAATAAAGCCAAATAAAAAAGGACGTGTGAAACTAGTCCAGAGATCTGCTAGGACAATCTAATTTTTCAATAAAATATTCATTTCCTGAGTGCATTA
>JARFYF010000063.1:106274052-106284207 GCA_030265395.1 Rhina ancylostomus
AATATCGCAATAACTCAGATACTGCTTAATAATGACCCAGAATTTGAAGACAATTATTGGCAGTTCTACATGAGTATATTGGTAAGTTCAGAATTCCTACATAAAAGTGGAATTTTGAAACTTCCTGAGAGATCCTCACTGGTATTTTACACACTGCATTCTAACATTAAAGTTCTGATGGAGAGCTTGTTGCAAAGTAGCAACTTCCTGCAGTTTCCCAGCAACCACACTGCTAAACTGTGCTCTGAATCTCCTCCATGTACAACTTCAGCAACTCCATTAATTTTAGTGGTGAGGAACAGTTGCAAGTGAGACAGGTTTCATATAATTTAAATTAACTCAATTAAAAAAAAATCTAAATTAATTTGTTTAATCATTTAATATAATTGTATTTTTATGTTTTTAATCATTGAAAGGGATGTTTAATTTGCATTTGTTTTCAATGGTGTTAAATATTAGAGACATTCATAAACATTCAAGCTGCTTCACAGCTTTGAACATAGAACATTATAGCACAGTACAGGCCCTTCGGCCCATGATATTGTGCCGACATTTTAGCCTGCTCTAAGATCCATCTAACCCTTCCCTCCCACAGAACCCTCCATTTTTTTATCATTCATGTGCCCATTCTTTGATGGATAGTCCGCTCAGCCTGGTGGCATGGCTCAAACAGCTGTCAAAGTTTCTCTGCAGAATTATGGTTTGGAAGTTCTGGCATGTGTGGGGGGTCTCACCAATTGGCTGCATGGACAAAGTGAAAATCAAATAAAACCGCAAATGCTGGAAAGCTGAAACAGAGACGGAAAAATGTTGGAAAACTCAGAAAGCCAGGCAGCATCTGTGGAAAGAGAGACAGTCAATGTTTTGGGTCTGCAACCCTTCAGAAATGGGAAAGAAAGGGATGCAAGTTAGCTTTAAGTAGGAGGGAAGATGGGGGAGGGATGTGAGGGATCAAGGGAGTTTCTGTAATTGGATGAGTTGAAATGGTTTAATGGGAACAGTTATCAGCACATTAAGCAACAAAGCCTGTATAATGAGTGGTCAATGGTAGAGTGGTGAGACTTGCCTGACAGGCTAAATTTATGCATACGGGATAAGAAAATAAAACTGAAAGTGGAAAATTCTGGAAAAAACTAAGCAGGTCAAGCAGCACCTATGAAAAGAGTAACAGTAGGGTCACTCCAGTTTTAGCTTGGGTCGAGTATGTAGGACAGTGACAATTCTGGGATATCCTTGTTACCAGTTTCCATCATTTCTGTGATAAATGAAAAGACAGCCGGTTGAGTGGTGTAACAACAACCGTGCACTCAACATCAGCAAAACCAAGGAGCTGATTGTGGACTCTAGCAAGGGGAAGTCAGGCGAACACCCACTAGTCCTCATTGAAGGGTCTGTAGTGGAAAGGGTGAGCAGCTTCAAGTTCCTTGGTGTCAACATTTTGCAGGATCAGTCCTGGGCACCAGCACATAGATGAGATGTAACCACCAAGAAAACATGCCAGTGTGTCTACTTTCTTCGAAGTTTAAGGAGATTCTGCATGTCATTGTAGAGTCCGACAAACTTCCATTGATGTACAGTGGAAAGCATTCTGACTGGTTGCATCACAGCCTGCTATGGAAATTCAACACACAGGAATGCAAGAAGCTACAGAGAGTGGTGGATTCAGCCAATTTCATCATGGGAATAGCTCTCTGCGCCACTGAGAACGCCTAAAAGAGGCAATGCCTCAGGAAGGTGGCATCCATGATGAGAGACACTCACCATCCGGGCCATGCCCTCTTCTCAATGCTGCCAAGAGGCAGGAGGTACAGGAGCCTGAAGACCCACACCTCAAGGTTCCACAATAGCTTCTTTTCCACTGCCATCAGGTTCATAAGCCAACCTGAAAAACCTTAACACTACCTTCAGACTATATTTCTTTTTCTCTTTCTCAACTTGCACTGATGTCATTATATTTATTTTTTTATAAAAATTGTGTATAATTTATGATAATTTAAGTTTATATTAACTTATGTTTGTAATGTACTGTGCTGCTGTTGCAAAAACCTGATCTTCATGCCATTTTTTACTCTGTGTATGTGCACCTATGGCAATAAACTTGATCTAATTCTGGGATAAAGCAATTATTTTAATCCATTCATTTCCTCGTTTATAAAGAGTCCACAAGTCACTGATGGGGATAACAATTTGATTCAGCGTTAATATGGCATAGTGGATTCAGTCAAGAATCATGGGTCTGAATCATAAGCAGCCGCACTGACTAATTATATGGCACTATTAAAGGTTAAGAGATGCAATAACTTTGATTGAGGTTGGGGTTAAGAGATACATGGACTGCATCTTCTGAAATCACCTGGAATCAATATAAATATATTTGTTATAGAAATTGTGTAACACCACAAAAACAGTTTATTGTTGATGCATCTCCATTTCAACAGAAGTATTTACAAATAGAGATTTTGGAAGGCTTTGTGAATGAAGACCCATATGCCCTTTAGGACAATAATATTTTCCAGTCAAACTGGCTCCAGGGTGTACCAAGGTCAGATGCTTCTCATAAGTAAACCAAAGAGTTTAGAGGTAGTCGGCTACAACATTGTGATCCACATCTGTTATCCAATGTATTAGTGAGGGAAAAGTTGGTACTTTTCACATGACACCAGGTTGTGCACCAAGGCAGAATCCAAGATAAACAAGTCATAAAATGCTGCTGCCCTGTCAGACAATTTTTTCAGGATTGGACAGCTAATGAATTTGACAGCTTTATCTCTTAGATGAAATTCAATGAAAACTAGCATTATCACTTTTCAAAATAGTGTGAAGTTCCAAAGCATCTTCCAGCCAGTTAGATGCTATCAGTTCAACACCTGAAGTCCTCACATGGCCAGTCAAGCCATGTTTTCTATTCTTTTTCTTTTTCCTCAGGATATAATGAAGAGGCATTGGAGGTTAAACCTCCTATTTCAAGGTCCACACTTTACCTATGGGAATTGGGGGTTGAGTGTCTTAAAAATATGGGAGCAAAATGGCATGTGTTCTATGTGCCAAGTTGACATTGGCATCATGACAAGAGCTCCAGAACTTCTTGCTTTTTCTCCTTGGCAGCAAGCTGCACAAAGTTAAAACCAAAAGGAAGTGACATTTGAAATTATGCAGATGTTCAATGAATGTGTTGGGAGAGGGGGAATATTGACTTTACAGTGGTACAATGATCATATAGTGTGTGAAGGAGCAGAAGCTGTTTGACCACTTAAATGGAATTGTTCATTAGTCTGTAATGCAATGAATGCAAAGATGATTATGTAATCCCAGGAATAAATGGCCAATACTACAGTAGTGCTTCATTATTCCTTCTAACAGTTCCACTCAAACTCGAGAACACTATGAAGAGAATGAACAGGGAGCAGATGAACAAAGGACCCAGAGGAAAATGAGATGATGAGTACAGAGGAAGGAATATCAGGAATATTGGTGCAGGTAATCCTGTTATACACAACACTGTGAGACTACTTATGTGGAGGGTCAGGTGACCATGAACACCGTCCTTGCACCTCTTAAGAGTTTCAAGTTTCTGCCCCTCCCACTGTTTACCAAAGCACCCCAAATGTCTGGTGTCTTTCACTGCTTCCTGTTGTTGGTCAGATAAATTACAGATTTATGGGAAGAGCAGTCTGTGAATGGAGGTAACCTGAGCCTAGTCACTGGCTTGAGATGTCTGTGAGTGGAGGTAACCTGAATCCCGCAACTGACATGAGCTGGTTGGAACTGGTGTGAATCAACCTGACTTTGGGAAGAACAACAGGAAAGACAGGAGGCACAAATCCTTATTTGGGAGAAGACCAATGAGTTAATGCTGCCCGTAACCTTGGATTAGATCCAATGGAGAGGGACATAGGCTAATTAGAGAAGACAAAACAAACAAAATCGAAACATAGCAGTACAAAACCGATAAGAAAGAGAATCAGAATGGAGCATTTTGAGTGTGGAAACAGTGAAAACTCTGGAGACTACCCTTCGCAGAAGTGGATAACCCTATGTTGGAGATGTGGAGATTACAACCGGGATCAAGGGGGATGCCTGGCCACTGTTAACTCATGATTGTCATATAACAGCCTTTCTATTCTGATTGACTGTTCAGGGAGTGTTAGGGAAACTTACTGGACATGTATATGGGCAGTTAATCTTGTATGAATTCAATACTTACTTATAATCAAACTGTATGAATTGCAAGTCTGATTTTAACTGAACCAATAAAGATAACCAATAGTTAACACAGATTCTCTCTGTGCCTAATCAATCATTGTTGTCGAGGGTGGGAACCAGCAACAAAGTTCTCTGCATGTAGTGCAGCAAGTCTAATTTAGTGTTCAGACAAAATACTTTAGCCCCCTCTCTCCGTTTCTCCCACAGGTCTAAAGGTACAGTAAGTGTGGATAGACTATTGCAGTTCTGACTTCGTAACAAGCAGAAAGAGATAGTGTCCTGAAGGTAATTGTTTTCAGATGCCTACCCCAGTCTGGATTCCAACTGAGGGAATTAATTAAGAATCCAACAAATTTTCCAGGCTGCTAGGTGAGACAGATGTAATGGTCCATTTTGAAATCAACTGCCCAGTCTCTAGTCCTGGAATTTCTTCTCTAAACCTTTCCAAACTATTTAAGATGAATCTTAAATTTTATATCTTTGACTAAGCTTCCATTCATCCATCCTAATGTGTCTCAATATCAAATTATATTTGATAATGCTTTAGTGAAGCACCTTGTGATCTTTCACAACATTAAAGATGCTGCATAAATGACAGTTGTTGTTCTTAAGTCCCAGGCTGAGAATTAAGCAAAGGCCGTAACAATTATCACCCACAACATAAGCACAAAATCATGCTTTAAAAAGCAACAAAGGAAATTCCCTTAAAATTCTCAAAGGTACAAAACATGAAAAAAGAGGGATGGTTTTTTGGTCTCTGACATGAGTTTGACAGAAACTCACAACATTGTGAGATACTTTATATTTTATGCACGAATGCAATTACAGTCTAAATTGCCGCAACATAATAATGAGGATAAATCCAGGATATCTGTGATCAGAATCAGGAAAACAAAATAATATCATCAAGATTGGTGGAGGTAACGGTGAAGGCACTCAAATATCATGTATAATGCAACTAATTGCAAAACTCATTTACTCTGTTATTTCCTGAAAACTTTATGCTTTTATGCACCACGAATATTACACAAGTTTCCAGCAGCAAATTCGAGAGCAATATATGAGGCAGGTAATAACAGTATCTGATAATATGTTCTGAAATCATGCTTTAAAAAGCAACAAAGGAAGTTCCCTTAAAATTCTCAAAGGTACAAAACATAAAAAAGGAGGGATGGTTTGTTTGGTCTCTGACATGAGTTTGACAGGAACTCACAACATTGTGAGATACTTTATATTTTATGCACAAATGCAATTCCCAAAATCATAAATAGATGCATTTTACTCAATTCTAGGAGAATATATACAAAAAGGCAACATTATCAAAAATATAAATAATATCTTTTTGTTTGTTATGGAAAATAGCACTGTTGTTAACATGACAAAATAATTACCTGTAAAGTGCACGTTGACGATCAGATTTGAACCAGGAAATGTGAAGTAATCATGACTAGGCAACCATATTCCTCTCTCAGCATCAAGGTGACTAAATAAAGATGTATCTATCCCTTCCAGCTGGTACACTGGAGGGGGACTGTTCATATCCATAGGAGGCTGCCAGGATAGTTTCATCATTGTGCTGTTTACTTCTTTCACTCTAAGTGAACTTTGCCCTGCTGGAGCTGAAAATGAGGATATTTCTTTAATTAATCCTTCGAGCATTCATTACCATTACAAAGTAAATAAATACAAGATAATATCACACTCAATATTATTTGTTTATATTCACAAATCAGTTTTATCTAATTAGTACTAAAATACAATTAAGAAGTGAATTAAGAATCTTGCCTTAAAAAATGGCCTCTAAAATTTCCAAAAACACATTACAGATACATAAATTTATATGGACAAATGTATATTTATAGATACAATAGATATACATTTTGTATACTGTATGTATGAGAGAAAAGAGTTATATATGCAATTCTAATGTCGAAGATAAAAAATAGAATCTTAGCAACTGAAGAAGCCATCTCTATCATGCACAGCATCTGTTATTGGATATATGGAGTTATTTTTGCAGCAAAGATTATTAATTCTAAAATATGTACCAATTGATAAGGAGGAAATGTATGTTTAATTCACAAAAGTACAGATCATTCAGGATTTCTCTGGAATTTTTTGTGCCTTGAATATAATCAACACCATTTTGATTTGTAGTTGTTTAAGAAAAACTTGTAAGTTCTGATGAATATAATCCAGCCTGTAGTAGCTTGTACAACTTACATTTATGGAACACCCTTCATATGATAAAAAAAACATTTCCAGGTGCTAAATTGGAACATTATCAAATAAATTTTACCACGTTTTAGGACAGATGACCAAAAACTCAGTGAAGGGAGTATGTTGTACGTTAAGGGAGCATGTTGTATGTTAAGGGAGCATCTTAGAAGAGGAAACAGAGGTAGAAGGCCTGAAAAGTTTTGGGAGGGAATTGCAGAGGACTTGTCAACTAAAGGTAGAATTGTCAATGGCGGAACAATTAAATGCACTGCAGACCTGTTTTGGATCAGTGCAGATATCTGAGAGGATTCTAGGGACAGAGAATATTAGAAGCATAGGGAGAGGAAAGATCGTGGATGGACTTAGAAATAAGAATAAGAATTTTAAAAACTGAAGCACTGCTTAACTGACCCTTAGCCTAATTGGTGCATTTGAATTCAGGCAGCAAAGTTTTGGATCACATCAAGCAGAATGAAGGAATCCAACCAGGGATGCTTTTGAGCCGCTTGGTCAATGAATAGCACAGATGTGGATGAGAGTTTCTGCAGTAGATGAGCTGAGACAGGGAAAGTTACAAAGATGGAAATAAGCAGTCCGAATGGTGGCATGAAGTACAAAGTTCAATTCAGAGTCAAATATGACACCAATATATTAAAAACACATTACTTCACTTACAGATAGTTGCCATGAAGGAAAATATTTGTCTTGTATTCTGTTTTCTATTATTGTTTTTACCCTGTATTACTTCAATGCACTCTGTACTAACTCAATGTATCCTCACAGTGTTGTGAATTGATCTGTACGATCAGTATGCAAGACAAGCTTTTCACTGTACCTCAGTACAAGTGACAATAATAAACCAATACCAATACCAAGTCTTGGTTGAGCAATTTAGAACCAGGAGCCACAGCCTCAAAATAAGGGGAAGGCAATTTAGGACTGAGAATAAGAGGAATTTCATCATGCAGAGGGTGGTCAAATTTTGGAATTCTCTACCCGGAGGCTGGTGGCAGTCATCGAGTTAATTCAAACCAGAGATTGATAACTTTCCAGATATTAAGGGAATCAAGAGAATAGGGGACGATGCTGGAAAATAACATTGAGACAGAGATCAGCTATGATCTTGATGTGTAGTACATTGGGCTTAAGGGACCTAATGGACTTTTCCTGTTTGTATTGCTTATGTTCTTGTCTGGTACTGATTGTACAACAAGAGTTAGAGTTAAAGTTGAGTTTCATCAACATACATGTGGAAAAGTGAGACTGTTTTCAGATGATAATGTCAAGGGAGAGCACAGAGTAGAGAAATAGATGAGGCCCAGGAGAGATCTATTGAGGATATCAGTGCAATATCAGACCTGAAACAGTTCTGTTGCCTTTTTCTTATTAAGGTCATATTTCCTGGTTATATCAGTGGGAGCTTCATTCTTTTGTGAAATCCACCATTCCCTCAGGTGATTTAAGAAGCACCTGAGTAGCTTGGAGTCATAGTGTTATACAGCATGGAAAGAGGTACTTCAGCCCAATTCATTGGCTGTGTTCCCCCCACTTAAATCAGGCAATAAAGAAAGAAAACTCACAGATATCTGCATTGGGAGAGGAGAAAGGGACATGTTTCACAAGGCTCCATTAACCAACCTTCTGTTACTTTCCCTTACCTATCACACAGTTATCTCCCCCCCCCTTCTGAATCTAGCCATTTTTTTAGCTGAAGATGATCCAAATTAACAGATATGATGCTGACCTAGAGCTGGTAATCTGCAAGGGGAAGCCAGTTTAGCTTCTGCAGCCTTTCAGCTGAAGCTCAGCCTTGAAGCAGGCGAGAACCTCTGTCAACAATAACTTTTTTTGCTGCATTTTGCTGATTTCAGAATATTTTTACACCTGGAATATCTTTTCGTTGAATTTAATGTGTTTTTTTAGTCTTAGTAAGAGTAAAGATATTCGTGCTTGAAAATGGAACAGTTTTCCAATTTGGGAAGTATGACCACTTCGTAAAGTTCTATTATGTTACATGAAGCAAAATAAAGAACTATGATTATCTTGCAACTTCCACTTCTTTGGAATGACATATACGTGCTAATTCAAGGGAAATTTCCATACCGACTTGAAACTGGGTTTAAACTGCCAGCTATCCCTTCATCTATTCACAAAGAAAATGTGCTAATTACCACTTCACTCAGTTTGTCTATAAAAATATTCCTGGTGGTTCCACAGGTACAACAGCAGCTAGTTCAAAACAGCTTCTTTAAAATAATTTACAGTTTAATTAAAAATGCAAAAATCTTCCTCCAAATGGTAAAATTTACTTTTGTAATATCTTAGTCTTTTGTGTGTAGAAGATATCACTTGTGAACCACTACTGTTGATGGTCCATTTGTATTAAAATATATTAATGGCTCTACCATGTATCTACATCAATTTTGTACCAAATGCTAAATGCAATAATTTTCAGTGATATGACTCTCCAGTATTTAATAAAACTTTTGAAAACAATTTTTGTTCTGAGATTATCATGTTTATTCTCAGGGAAGTAGTTTGATGGGAGGAAAACTGTTGATGTGGTCCCTGATACCACTGGAGGTCAGGGAAATTCACAATCAAAACACAACACAAAGCACTAAAACTACCATATTTAAAATATACAGGGTATCATATCCACTGTGCCACTATGTTCTTCATCTTTCAGAGAAAGTTTCATGATTCTCCTTGAAAATGAATCTTATGAGATGAGAAGACATTATCTTCAAGTTGAATGCCATTCATTCAAGAGACAATGCTATTCAGAAACTTGTTAAATGAATGCATCAGACCACTGATAATGCTAACTCCAAACAACAGTCAGGCACCTATTACATCATTTTCTGACATTTGTTAAAATCCTAAGGCATCTTTATGATCGGATAACTGTCATCATTCTACGTAATGCCTGGAGATAGACACACTTGTTCCCCAAAATGGGGTTAAGCAAGTTTATTCTCCATCTTTCTAGCAGTCATTCTTGCATTCATTAAATTATGCATACACTGTGGAATCAATATCCAATACAATCTTTGTCACTTCCACCTGAAAACTAGTGTCTTCAAGGAACTCATTACTGATCTTTAGCTTGCCATAACTGTCAATCTCACGTGCACTGAAAATGACCTTCAGTCCACACTATATTTTTTTTTACACAAGAGCATAGGATTCTCATTTGGGAAGACTATGATGCTCTATCAGCCTGTTTCAGGCCTTGGAACATTATTCACATTGATCATTGATCAATATCAACGGACACACTTTGGAGATAACCGACCACTCTGTTAGCATGAAAGCCATCTCTTTCAAATGTTAACATTAACTGTGAAGTTCAGCACAGGATCTAATGTACAAGTATTTCCCTTGGAAAATAGCTCCAGTGTTTTCACTGATTGCCACCAAAGGAAGGACACCAAGATCCAGGTCTATAATGCAGTTCTCATCATTGTTCAATGGTTGAAGAAACTGGGTGACCCACCAATAACAATTCAAATGTTTGGAGCAGTACTACCAAATAGTGTTACTGTAAGAATCTTAACATCAAGTGGGATTGATGCGCCAATACCACTACCTTCACTGAGGCCACCATCCTTACAGACTTACTCTACTGGATGGAGAATGTGAGCAGATGCCAAATCATGTGCTCCTCAAACAAGCCCTTAACTTCCGGCTTACCTGCAGTCAGAGATTCCATGGTATCAGAGGAAATGT
>JARFYF010000063.1:106359791-106372365 GCA_030265395.1 Rhina ancylostomus
ATATTCTAATGCTTTCATTGAATAACCATTCCATATTTCACAAAGTCTAGATATGAAATAATTTATCCATGTGGATGAATTTACTTTTAGGATAGTTTTGGCTAACTGTGGAGTCTTATAATGGAAAACATAACATTAATTATATCATATTTAAATGACATAGTATTTTAAAATTATGCAGATTATTACCATAAAATATAACTGTGTTGACAGAATTTATTCTTGGTGATTTCTTTATAAGTATTTTACAATTTTAAAACTACCATACAAACACTGCCCAAGATTAAGTTCAACAAACCCTTTTGATAGAATGTTGTTAAATAAGTTAGACAGATACAACAGATTTTCACAAATAGAAAATAATTATTATTTCCAAGAAGTGCTAACTCACTGAAGGATCTGAAGACAATTCACAGAACCAAGATGCATCAGAGGCCATTATTGGCCATTCCACACATTATTGTATAATCTCTGGCAAAATACTGACAATCCAGCCACTGAGTCTCTGATCTTCTTAATTTGAATCCTGACAGATTCTGGCTCAGCATTACTAAACTACAAAATAATATAGAAAACCAACAATATAAAAGAAAGATAAAGTTTTAATTCATTTTGTGAATTGACACAAACATTTTTAAAAATAATGGACAGTAGAAAAGGTGATAACACATTCCATAAATCAGCCTTTTCAATAAAAAATAAACCAATGCACCCAATATGGAATAGCCAAGTATTTACAGTTGTACCAGGTACCCAATACATCAGATTTTCCTGTGGGTCTTGTAAAGGATCACAGAAAAACGTCAAGGACTGGAGATGATGGTGAAGATTGCCTCTGATTTTTAAATCCATCGTCCAAGGTGGGATGGGATGGGGAGGAGCAGGGGTCTGGGGGGAAGATGCAAGATACTTTTTGCATCTTCCCTAGATAAGGACACTAAAACTGTACATAATGTTCCAGGAATGATCTCACCTGAATATCCTAGAATGTCTGAGTGAAACTATTTCCCATAGTGTAAAATATGTAAATAACTGTCATATCACCACATGGCAAATTTGATCACATATGTGAGAAAAACATCAAATAAGTCAGACACTTTCCTGGAGCTCTCTTTATTTCCTACATGGTACTCTGCACACTTTGCATGTTAATTCACCATAGACCAGAAACCCATAGTGGCACCGAGATTACACATAGAAAATCAGGAATGTTTTTCTTAATACAGAAGAAAATCAACTGAGGATGTTAAACATGAAGAGGCTTGCACCAGTTCTGCCACCAATCATTCTCCAGTCTGTCACTTACTAGAGCCTTGTTCTTCCAAAAAGACCAAAGACAATAATGGCAAGGGAACTGGCATTGACACTGAGAGTTTTAGTCTTCCCAATAATTAAATAGAGGAAATGACAATTCATTCATGTGAATGGGAAATCTACTTTGAACATCCTTGGCAGCAATAATGACTAACCCACATTAACTGCAAGCAAAGAAACAAGAAATAACTGCAGATATTATCCGTCAAAACCAATGCCACTGCTGAACCAAGGCCAAAAGTCTTGGGATACTATGAAGTTAGAAGAACTGACCAGTATTGTTTTCTGTATGTAAAGCAGCAACAAGAACAGGTGTCAGACAATCCAAATATGCAGGAGTGATCAAGAGATGGAGTGATGAAATAGGTTTTGATATTATCTTCTTAAACATGGAACTGAACCCCATTTCTGCAGATGATATAATTCAGGGTGTTAACTTTATCTGGATAGACAAAAGTGGGAAAAATGCAATACCATCTAACCAGATGGCAGACAGATGAGAATGCTATTTAAAATGATTTTAAACATAGCAGGGAGATTGTTGGCCTTTATTATGAGATGTTTTGATTACAGGAGTAAAGAAGTCTTAATGCAATTGTATAAGATCTTGGTGAGATTATTCCTGGAGCATTATGTACAGTTTTAGCGTCCTTATCTAGGGAAGGATGTACTTGCCAAAGGGGGGTGCATAAAAGATTCAGCAGATTGATCCAGGGATGGCAGGTGTGCTGCATGAGGATCGAGGATGTAGAGTGTACTGTATACTGGACAGGCTAGATACAGGCAAAATGTTTCCACTGGCTAATGAGTCTTGGACCAGTGGTCTTAGTTTCAGAATAAGGGGAGATACAAGAGACTGCAGATGCTAGAATCTAGAGCAAAAAAACAAGATGCTGGAGTTGACTGTCCATTTCCCCCCCACAGATGCTGCTTGGTCCACTCAGTTCCTGCAGCATTTTGTTTTCAGAATAAGGGGAGGCCATTTAAGACTGCGATGATTTCGTCACTCAGAGAGGAGTGAAACTTTGAAATTCTTTACCCCAGAGGGCTATGGACGCAGTCTTTGTGTCCATTCAAAGCACAGGTCAACAGCTCACTGGACATTAAGGGAATCAAGGGTCATTGTGCCAAAGGCCACTGAGGTAAGCTTGCCATGATCAAAATGATGGAGAACAGTTTTCACCAGCTCCTGCTATGTTTTTACGAGGGCATAGAAGTGAAATGCACCAGGCACTGGAGTATCACTCAATTCTGGAAGGTGATGGATTGTAATGATCCAGATCTATCAATAAAGGAAGGATGGGTAGTATGGTCAGAGTTGACAATACACTTAAAAAGACCTTAAAATGTGAAAGGTAGGACAAAGCTGAAACAATAGTTTAGATTGATGGGTTTTTTAAAAAAGTGTTCTTAAAACATTTTCAGGATCTGGGCATCACCAGCAAGCCCTGGAAAATTATGAGGGGCATAGATAGGATAGAGAGTAGGAAACTATTCCCCTTAGCAAAGTTATCCATAACCAGAGGGCATAGGTTTAAGGTAATGTTGTCAGAAAATGACAGACAACAGAAAGGAGTCAGAGGCTTAAAGGGGATATAAGAAAACAATTTTTCACCCAGAGGGTGGGTGTTGTTGGGTATGTACTGCCTGAGAAGGTGGTAGAGGCAAAGACTTCCACAGCATTTAAGAAGTATCTGAAATGAGCTTAGAATCCCAACGCATAGAAGGCTATAGACCAAGTGCTGGCAAATAGGATTAGTACAGATGGATACTTGATGGTCAGCTTGGACAAGGTGGGCCGATGGGCCTATTTTTGTGCCGTTTGACTCTCTGTGCTACAATAGATTTCACTGGGTAAAATACCAAAATGCATCACTCCAATACAATAATTGAATCACATTCATAGAGGAGCGCAACTTCCTATTCTCCACCCCCAGTTGGGCCTCTCCAAGTTTATTTTGAAAGTATCCAATATTCTCAGTTCTGTTGATCTTGGCCAGGGGCGTGGGCCAAGATCCACAGGTAGGCCACGTTTGTGCTGACATCGGGTAGCTGCAACTTTGATTTATAGTCATTCAACCAAGATAAGCAGCAGAATGCCTACACATCTTCCAATTTATCCAATACAATAATAAACAAACAACACCAGCTTCTTTACTTTTGCAACCACAACTCAGAGCAATCAACCATCTTTTATTTCCTAATCTTCTTTCTGACTTTTTTGTCTTCTGAACCTGGTGCTTTACAGTCTACAGGCAAGTCACTATCTTATGCTACGCCTGAGTGGCCATTTATCATGTGCAACACAGACCAGTGTGTGTCACAAAGTATTCTAATGTGCAAATCATGATAGCTAAATTATATTGTGTTCATCTACAAAGCCATACATCATACATATCTATATTCAGAATGTGCTTGACCAGTGATTCTTTACAGTGATGAAATATTTCACTTCGCACACTTTCCATTATATCAATCAACTTTTCCTTTCTTTTCCCTCCAGCAGAATGAAACACAATAGATCAGATCATATTTGGTGTTAACTGTTTCAGTGTATTCGATTATTTTACTCAATACTTTCAAATTAATTAAGACAACTTTTTCAAGCTAACATTCAATTTACCTGAAAGTGTTCTTTTTGCATATCAGTGTTTATGCTGACTCCATTTTCACGTTGAAAGTAATCATTTAAACACAATGGAGACCCACGGTATTCCAATCTCATCGTTAATGTAATCCATTATGGCATGGCCATCTAAATTGAGTTAAAGCCTCCAGTTGTTAATTGTAACATCTGCACCACTTGGAACACAAAATCTTTGAACAAATCGAGAATCACGTGGATGGATCCCTGGGCAGTGACAATCTGTCTGGAAGTGTATACATGGTAATTTTCCACAAAGCACGTCATAAATTTCCCTGTTATATAAAATAATACAATAATTAAAAAAAACAAACCCAAAGGAAACAAAAAACAAATAACATGCAATTCCATTTAAGTGAATGTTTTACAATTATCTTATTCAGTCATAGCTTTGCTCAAATATTAGTACCCATAGGAACATCACACCAAAAACAACCCAGATGCATTCACCTGTTTGTGAGGGACTTTTGACTGAACTGTAAATTTTGCAATCTACCAATACACTGCTCAGTCCTTGTGAAATCATACCAGCCAATATAATTAAAAGACATTTGCCAAACAGGCACTGGATCAAATACTGAATTAGACATTGGGGAAAAGTTAATGAGTTATGTACATATTAATGCATTTACTATTTTGAAAAGCTATTACCAATGGTATGAAAGTCAGGTGAGCAATCAATTTAGTCAGAAATTGAAAAACATTTTCAAAAACTATAGGGAGCTAATTTCCTTTCTCCTCACTGCACCTGTACTTGTTATCTCATCACTAATTGTTAAGTAGTAATTATCTTACATCTTTAATAGATGTTTGATCAATTGCTTTCTAAATTATCCTGCTTTTGATTAGTAGGCAACTTACATGTCCTGCTGTGATTTGTCACTGTAGAAGAAATATGAAAATTGGATGAGCTTTACAGTAACAACAGTGAAATACAAATATGTGCATGTGACAGATATGACATCAGAAGCAGGGTGCCTGATGCGTAACAGTTAAAAAGCACTCTCAATGCAAATAACATTAAATTGTTTCAGTGTTACATTGGGTAAGGTAAACAACATAGGGATTAATTTAATGCTACAGAGGTGCTGGATGCAGGGGGGCTCCAATTGTGCCCAAAAACCTAGCACAGGTCTTCCCCAGGTTATGGCAGATTTCCACATCTCTGAACTGTTCATAACACAGAGAGTGCGCAAGAGGGAGATGCAGCCATGAACTGAGTTCCCACATGGCATAAGATGCCTGCAGTAGAATTCCACTTGACTCTCCAGATGTGCCACCCAATAGCAATGGGAAATGTTGGTGACCTTAGCTCTTGGAGATAGGAATAATGTATTTCACACCCCATGTTGACTGAATTAATCTCAAACACCATGTCACATATAACACTCACTACTGTCACTTAAACTGAGTATCAAAAGATGTAATAACTAAAGCAAACAATTGAGCCCTTAGAAAAACTTGTATAGTGATGTATTGTCAAACATCCTCAAGTGGATGAGAATACAAATAAAAATGTCTCCTTACACAAAACTCCACATGTTACACTGCTGTTATTTTTATTCAATATTTTAATACATTGAATGGTGCCATCTTGACATCTCTCAGGGTCCCAAAAGGAAGTGATGCAAGATACTAACAACTCCTCAGTGAAGGCCAATCATTGCGAGGGTGTACAGGATTCACACAGACCACAGTCCAGCTCATAAATATTTACAAATGAGCAGTAAAAGATTATCCAAATTGGGACAACAGTGCAATCTGAAATTCTGTCCAAGCCCAAATCATTTGGTTTCAAATGCCAGAATCTGTGTGTTGTCAAAGAAAAGGATACATCTGAAGCTGTATTGGCAGGTATTCTGACTGCATTGTGTAGGCTGTCAGAGGGGCTGGGGAGTCAACTGGAACATTAATGCTATACCTATGTGATGTCTTCACCTCTGGAAAGTGCGGCATGGCCTTCTGGAGGGAACATCAATCTGGCATTCAAATGAGTGGATGTGAGCCTTCACCGATGGTTTGCATACTATGAAAATCACCTGAAATAGGATACATGATATCCTAAATGTGAATTTAGCATTTCATTAGAAATGTAGCAAAATGTCTGCCATTTTCACCAGTGACAAGCGTGGACCATTACTAGATTGTTGGCTAAACTGTCATGGGTTTCAAGAGAGCTGACTAAACTCTCCAGCTACGAGAGATTTCGTTTTCTTCATTAAAGGGATGTGGTCTTCACCGGCTGAGCCAGTATTTAATTGCCCATCCTGAATTGCCCTTGAGAAGGTGGTGGTGAGCAGCCTCCTTGAACCGCTGCTGTCCTTGAGGTGTTGGTATACCCACAATGCTGTTAGGGATTTTGACCCAGCGATGGTGAAGGAGCAGAGATACTGTACATTTCCAAGTCAGGATGGTGTGCGGCCTGGAGGGAAAATTCCAGGTGGTGGTGTTCCTATGCTTTTGTTGGCCTTGTCCCTCTAGCTGGTGGAAGTGGTGAGTTTGAAAGATGCTGTCAACAGACAGTTGATAGTGAGTTGCTGCAGTGCATCCTGTAGATGGTACAAACTGCTTTACTGTGCATTGGTGGTGGAGTGAGAGAACAATCGTGGATGGGGTAACTATCAAGCAGGCTGTTGTGTTCTGTATTGTGTCGAGCTTTTTGAGTGTTATCAAAGCTGCACTCATCCAGGCAAGTGGAGAATATTCCATCACAGTCTGGTTTGAGACCTGAAGATGGTGGACAGGCCTTGGGGAGTTAGGATGTGAATTACTCACTGCAGGATTCCTAGCCTCTGGCCTGCTCTTGTAGCCACATTGTGTATATGGCTACTCCAGTTCAGTTTCTGGTTAAAGGTAACTCCCAAGATATTGACAGTGGGAGATTCAGCGATGGTAAAGCCACTGAATGTCAGAGGGTGATAGCTGAATTTTCTTTTGTTGGATATTGCCATTGCCTGGCACAGGCTTGAATACTGTCCAGGTGTTGCTGCATTTGGATGCCGACTCCTTCATTATCTGATTTGCAAATGGTTGTGCAGTCATCAGCGAACATTCCTACTTCTGACTTACGACTTACGACTGAAGGAAGGTTATAGAAGAGGATGGTTGGGCCTAGGACACTACCCTGAGGAACTCCTGCAGCTTTGTCCTGTGGCTGAGATGATTGGCCTCCAACCACCACAAACATCTTCCTTTGTGCTAGGTATGATTCCAACCAGCAGAGGGATCCCTCTCAATTCCCATTGTCTCCAGCTTCATCAGGGCTCCTTGATGCCATATTTGATCAAATGCTGCCTTGATGTCAAGGGCAGTTACTTTCACTTCTCTTCTGGAGTTCAGCTCTTTTGTTCCTGTTTGGATCAAGGCTGTAATGAGGTCAGGAGCTGAGTGACTTTGGCAGAACCCAAACTGAGCTTCTGTGAGCAGGTTGTTGCAGAACAAGTGCCACTTGACAGCACCGTCGATTATCCTTTCCATCACTTTCCTGATGATTGAGAGTTGAGAGTAAACTAATGGGGTAGCAAAATACATGTTGATCCTATGAAAGCATATCCAAGTAAAATAGGTCCAATCAATGTCAATATAAAGTGTCAAGTTTCCTATTCCATCTTAATGAAGTAAAATACAAGTAATGTAAATATCAATAAACTATGCAAGTAGCAAGAGAATGGGAGTACATGAATGATATGAAAATCATAAAGCCAGAAAATGTAACACACTTTTCATATTTATGCAAGTGTAATGTCAAATATATTCACTGTGTCTTGAAGCTGAGGACATTAACATTTTTATATAACTTACAATGGGAGTTTATGAAAAGCTTTACCATAAATGTATGATTAACTCAGCCCACTAATTCAAAAATGTTCTTAGGAACTTTTAATGAATGTTTATCTACCCCAAATGCTACTTCTCTTTCTCACTCCACAAATGCTGCCTGACCTGCAAAACATCTGCAGCATTTTCTGTTTTTATTTCAGACTTCCAGCACCTACAGTTTTGTCTTCTCTTAAAAACAGCAGAATCAATGCAAAATCTGTTCCCAGGATAAAAAAAAATCAATGTGCTTATGCCCACTTGCTGTGGCTAAAATTATGTGTTGAACATTTCAATGACCCATTTCAACCAGAACATTTTCACAATTTCCATTAGAAACCAAAGTGCATTGATGGTGCAAAACATTCTCACTTAAAAACATTTTAAGTAACAGCGGGCATCGAGAAACAGGCTGAATAGAATTCACAACATTGAAAAAACATGTTATTATAACAACTACTAAACTCCTTTTTGAATGTCATTAAGAAAATTTAGTTTTGCTACACAGAGTATTATACATGCTTACAAAATTCAGCAGCTATATTGTTCACTAGAAATGTAAGGTTAACTTTCACCTCTTAGTGCTCATTGCAATCTTACCTTTCAGGCTCTATCTAATCCAAAGAACAGCATTTCAAGTTGCATCTGCAAATTGTTCAGTGAGAAGCTGCAGATCAAAAGCAGTGCTATCTTCCTCTGAACCATTTATGAAGAAACTGATTTGAGTGTTCTGCATCTGAAACAAAACAAATCAATACAAAGGGTCGATTAATCTTCCACTCATATTTGAAAGAAACATTACTTCTAATTGACCTTAACTTATTTGTACCTGGATCTGGTTTTGTTATGTATTAAGTGGCAATATCAATGAAATCCGGAAGAAATGTTTTTACTTGAGTGAAAACATTGATTTGTTCTAACGTCACTACAGTCACTTATGGTTTGCATAGGAAGCATGTTGAATGCCTATTGAATTATATATTGTATACAGTAACAAATTGGAAGAAGCTTAGTCATCCTTTCAATACTACACAAATAGAATTTTAAAAACACAGGGTCTAAAAATCATAACAGTCATTTCATGGATTAACAATAATTATATTGTTTGTGATTGTTATCAAAAAGCAATTCCCTGGAATGAATTTTAACTCCTAAAACCAAATAGATTGAGGTCACATCCGAGGTTAATTTAAAAAAGGGTGAAACAAAAATAAAATCCATCTCAGCATCATCCACATCCAAATTAAGCAACGGCCAGTTGATGGCTATTCTGTTTATAGAAAGAAGGTTTATCATTTTAACAGTGTATTTATTTTAACTGCAGAGAACTGGGTTTCACAGATCTTGAAAACAAGCAAGGTGGTAAGTGGCTCTACAACACTACCTATAGACCAGCAAAAGGAATGTTCCCAACAAGCTCACCCTGTAAACCACTCAGCTACCTAGGCCCCCATTAATTTGCCTGCTTCCTTCAGATGACAAGCTTCCTTCAGATGACAAACTTCCTTCTCTCCCACCATCACCTGCACCACTCTGCACCTCAGTAATTAAGATGATCTGACCACTACCAACCCATATGCCACATGATCTGTGCATGGATCACATTCCGATCTTGTGATCTTTCTCACTTCTAAGCAGAGGTTCTACTGTCTAATGAAGTTGGCTGCCTTCCTGATAGACCTCCAGCTTGTCAAATTTGTCTGTGGGACGTCTGTGGGACACCTGTGGCAGGAATTCCACTTGAAGTAGCCTTGTAAGTTAAACCCCAACAATAGGACTTTCTAACTTTACAACAGCATATCCAAGCAGAACTAAAGCCCAATAATTGAGACCTTTGCCTTTTTGATTCTTTCGCAACAATATTCTTTCTCCAATTAGATGTCTCAAAACATGGTTCAAGAGTAACACACTGCATATAATTATTATTTCCTTCATAAATTCTAAATAGTTATAATAGCATTGTGCAGTAAGGACACATTGCTGTTACTGAATGTTGAGAAAGATATTGAAGTCAAATGATTCCACAAAAGGAAGATTTTGGAGCAACTTAATAAATACAACATCGATTTGATATCAATGAGGAGAAAAAAGTAGGCATTATATATACTTAAACAATACGAAATTCCAAAGGAACTCCATTTGTACTTTATTTGGCCTATGTGCTATTATGTGACAAATGGAAACAGTGAAGAAGCAACAACATTTTATTGGCCAAAACAACACCTTTACTGAATTCTCAAAATGAATCAGCAAAATATGCAGGACATAAAACACCAAAAAGAGACTGGAAAGAATGCTTTATGATCCTAATGCTATTGACTCATTGTGAATAAAATTATTCTGGAAGAAGTGATAAAACAGATCACACTGAAGGAGGGAATAATGCAAGAGGATGGATTGCCAGCAAACCTCCCAGCAATTTTCTGACTCCCTTTCCATCTACCCAGTTAAGCAAGTTTTTCAGTTCCTTGTGCCTAAATTCCTTCGTAAAATTTTGGTCTGTTACTCCATCACCCTTCCTGGTAAAGCCACACTCAGAAAAGAAGGTTCTGGACCAAAACCATCTCTCTACTACTAATTGAAATAGAAGTACTCTCAAAGTCCATGGCTAAAACCAGTAAGGCTGTGAGCAGAAACCCTGTCGGGGAATAGTAAGCATCTGTATAATAAGCTACAATGAAAAATATAAAGTTTTCCAGCCCAATCCTAAACCAGAAGCACCTTTCTGATTAAAAACATCTCTCCTACAATTACATAGGTATCATAGTTTCCAGCAGCTGTTGAGTAATGTCAATTTGTACTCATCCTACCACTGCCCTCACCTTCTGTTGACATAATTACGTAGTCTGGCATTTTGCATCGGATCCATGATTTTCTGACAATAGCCTCTTTAGAGATTTTTCTTAATAGTTTCAAAACTTTGACATCCCAAAGTGCTTTACACCAGCAGTGTTGAATCTCGCTATGCAGAGACTGAGACTAAATCTACATCAAATTTAAACAGCTCTGGTTTCAATAACATTTTCTGACCATCAGCCACTACCCCACCTTTGCACTCCCAAACATTCAGGACGTCCCCCTCCTCACTTTACAACTTCATTTCTCTCATTTTCTACACCCTTCCTTCCTAATTTCCCTTTCTGCAATATATTTACCACTGATAACTTATTGAAAAGATAGAGAGCAAAATCAGGATCCATAATGCACTATTATTGTTCCAGTCCTGAAACGGCATCTATGACCCAATGTTGTAGGGCAAGCTACATCAGATGTCATATTGATGAGATTAGTGGTGCCCATACAGCTAACATCAATTACTATCAAATCACAATGCCAATTTTATAACAGTGCTCAGATCCGGAGCTCTTCAATCCAGTTAATATCAACTCATAATCCCATACAGCTAAATACACATGTATAATCAGGGAAAACACATATCAGCACTAACTAAAAGTTTGATCAACTACTTTCAGACAAGTTGCTTTCTGATGGCTATTGTTACAGAGGCACAACTAATAATACTCTTTGGCATTCTTTGAAATTGCTAAAGTCTACAAGGACTGGCCTTGCAACTGCTAAAAGCCTTCATCTTGGATAGTGAGGCTTTTGCAAACACTTTGCTCAGAGACTTGGGTAGACTGATAGGCACTGTCTTAAGAAAACATTGTGACTGCAAGAATGAACAGAGGTCGCATGAAGCAGGACAAATTGGAAGAATAGGCAGGAGAACAAGGGAGAAGAGCATTCAGCAGGAGGAGATATCTCAGGGTTTCAAGAACAACCCCTGCAACTGAACCTCAGTAATGAACTCAGTGTGAAACCTCTGCATTTCAGCAAGGACATTTGCCAACTGCTACAGGCACAGTGTACCTCTCATTTAAGAGACACAGGCAGTCTTTGGTAGCACAATCTATGCTTTTGGGCCCATTCAATTTTCAACTTCAACTTGATTCCCATGCCCATTTTCCCCATGGTCTCCTTCGACTTAACTTCTAAATTAAGACTTTGCTATCCATCAAATGATGACTTAAATCTCTAAATGTGGAACAGTCTAACCAAATGTCAATTACATGCCATATTGATGCTGGTTTAACATGGTAACATATAATTGATGCCAATTGATCCAATTATTGGTAGGAAGATCCAATTAACTTTTACTCATACTTCAAATTCTCATTCACTACTTACTGCAATGAGAAGCCTGCAGACTTACGTCAATGCAATTGAAATTGTGCTTTAATATCTTTCACAATATTTTCATTAAAATGAGCGCACATGACATACTGATGTGTGTGGAGATGAACTACAGTCACAGAGTTCCCCCATTGGTAGTTACTGCAATCTTCACAACCAAATTTCTATTTATCACTTTACATTAATGCACTTTACATAATGAATATATTAGACATAGATGCAAATCCAAAACTTACATGAGGATATAATTTATCCAAAGTAATGAGTACAACTTAAGGCAGCCCTTGTGAATACCATAGAATGGTAGAATACCAGAAATTATATTTCTGAAAAAAATTATTCTGTCTGTTGCTAATTGGCTAATATTGGATTTTTAACTGGCCCCATCGTTTTAAACCCATGACCATCTTCTCCCAGTAATATTATTTCAGAATCCACCGATTAAAAGAGATCTGCATTGTGCTGAGCATTCTGATGTATATTACAATTATATTGTTTCTGGTATACTGAGAACAGTAAAAACTTGGGAAATATGTTATAGGATTGAAAGGAAATAATAATGGAAACTGAAGAAAAAAAATAAAAATTGTTCTCTTAAAAGTGAAG
>JARFYF010000063.1:106514654-106532867 GCA_030265395.1 Rhina ancylostomus
ATCCAGTTACAGATTGTTGTATTCAGGCCCAGGCTGTGGAGTTTGGACACTAATCTGCTGGGAATGACTGTGTTAAATTGGCCACATATTACCACAAAAGTAAAGAGCATGGGGGTTAGTTCATCAGCACTTCCAAACTGTATTATTGTCCACAAGTTAATGTTTTTTTTGTAAAGCTAAGACATTTTACAGCTTACTTGACTTGAAATTGGCTGTGAAGGTTTGAAACTCCTGCAATGAACATTACCAAATTTGGAGGCTGGAGTTAAGCAAACCTTTACAGCAATTTCTTGTTTTGTTGTTTGTTTTATTCATTTTTTTCTGGGGTTTTCTGCTGCTCTTAATACTGCCTGCATGACATATCTTTTCCCAAATGAGACAACAGTTTTCTAATGCCAGTCCTGTGCTGGCAACTGTGAACTGTGGAAAAGGAGACTGGATAACCAGCGTTAATTATTCCCCCTTGTCTGTATCAACTCTTCCAGATATTATTTTCTACCTCTTTTCTGAAATCTCATTTTATTTTCTCTCTAACTTTTTACTAAGGGTCTCCCCTGGTGATGTATCATTCCTGGGTCAAATGAACAGGTCAGGAACCTGCTTTCAAGATTCTAAATACCATTCCCATTCCAGCCAGGGGAAGGGTTTAAAATAACTTGACAGGGGGATGGGTACCAGAATGAAACATTAGTGTGGAGATACAAGCCTGCAATGGACTGAGAAAGACAAATAAAATCAGACGAAAAAATCAGTTTAGAAATAAGAGAATTCAGAATGGAAGACATGTGAGTGAAAGAAGGTGGGCTTAGATTGCAAATATTTAAATGGCCAAAGCACGGTAAATAAAGTTGCCACTTGTAGCCGCATGGGGGACAATAAAAAATCCAATAACCAGGAATTGTCTCAAACAAGAGGAGATATAATCACTTAATATTTCAAGTTATAATGCAACCTTGAAAGCTTGGGGAGATGGAAAAAATGTGTGTGTGTGTGTGTGTGTGTGTTGGGGGTGGAGAGGGGAGGAAGGAGAGTTGGTAACAATATAGTTAAAGCACTTGAAGATGCTGTTCTTGAGGATTCAAAGAGTGAACCCATCTGAGGAGCTGCTGAGCAGCTGGGTGAACACTATAGTCCCAGTAGAAAGTAGGAGGTGGATAAAAGAGCAAATCTGCAGAGAAGTTGCTGAAAAAAAAGCAAAAGCAAAATATTTATAGTAGTTGTTTGGCGGTTTCATTTATCTTAAAACAGAGAAACCAAAAGTGTCAGGACCAAAGAATAAAAATATCTGAAATAGAATGAAAACTTCACTGATCAGTAGCAGTCAAATAAGGAGCAAAGCAGTGCTGGATATAAATTTTGAAAATGAAGTGTAGCAAGTAGAGAATATTTCAGTGGAAGAATATTTAGGAAACACTGGGGAAAAGAATTACTATTAGTTGTGAGCTTTCCAAGTTTGGTGGTTACCTTTGAAATAGACATATATGTGATATGATTCTCCCTTGGGGAATTCATGAGGGAAAGCCAAATCAAACCTTCATGGCGAAGCAACAAGGCTCTCAGTGCTTTAAGAGTAGCATCGGAGCTTCTAAAGCAAGCACATTCCCCACAGAAAGGACAAAATATTGACAACTGATAAAACCAATTCTATGAGACTAAATATTTCTGAATATTCCAGACATTCAAAAAAAAATTAAAAGCTGTCAAACTATTAAATATCGTAGATATATAAAAATGTTAAAACTAAATAAAAGCTAAAAATCTAAAGCTCTTAAAAATGCATCAAAACACCTTAAAAGATCGAAGGTAACAATTCGTACCTAAAGGCATTGCAGCTCTTAACAGTCCATTGACTGGAGTGGCGCAGTTAGCTGTAAATAATCAAAGTGGATGTGCACCCAATCAGCCGAAGGTTGGAAAAGTGAAGTCTGTTCAAGTTTAAAAATTTGCTTAAAGTTGCTGAGGGTCTGGATCAAAATTGGGATGGGGCTGTTAGCTGTTGCTTTGCTTCATGCATTCAGCTGGGCTGGTATCAGTCCTTTCTGCTACCTCTTGTATGTGTATTAAAAGATTGCAGCTTGTGCTGCCCCTTGTTCTGTCTTTTTCTCTCTGTTAATCAACTGGGCAACAGCACCAACTGAGGCAGGTGGGAGAAGAGGGGTAAAGAATGGACAGATATGATGAGACACTTTTCCCCATAACAAAGACATCTAAAACCAGAGGGCTCAGGCTTAGGTGAGGAATGAGAGGTTTAGAGGGGATCTGAGGACAATCTTCTTTCATCCAGAGAGTGGTTGGAATCTGGAACACACTGCTAAGTGGGTGATGGAGCATGGTACTCTCACAACATAAAAGGCCATGGACTAAGTGTTGGTAAGTGGGATTAGTATAGATGGTAAATTTAAACTTTAAACTTTATTTATACAGCATGGTAACAGGCCCTTCCAGCCCAACGAGCCCATGCTGCTGAGTTACACCCATGTTAACCTACTCACCCTTTGGAATGTGGGAGGAAACCGGAGCACCCGGAGGAAACCCACATAGTCATGGGGAGAACATGCAAACTCCCTACAGACAGCAGCGGGAATTGAACCTGGGTCACTGGCGCTGTAATAGCATTATGCTAACCGCTATGCTACCATGCCACCCATGGTCAGCATGGACACGGTGGTTCAAAGGACCTGCTTCTGTGCCATATGACTCCATAACTCCATGACTATGGTTATTGGCAGGATACAAGGAAAGTGCAGATGCCTGTTTGGAGGAGAGCAATTTTTATGCATATTCTGTTGCAGGAAAGGGCTGGTGGATATGTACAATGATATGCTTGATGCGTTGGGAAGCCTCGCCAAAAGCTTGCATTCACAGAGAAGTCTGACACCAACTTGGCAGAGAGCTATGTGCGAAGATTGTAGTCCATCTTCCCAGCATGGATTGATAACCAACTCCTTTTGCATGACAGTGGCCTGAGCCATGATGCAACATCTGGTGGTAGAACTACATTTACCTGCCAGCCACGTGACATCAGGGAGCTGCAGTGAAAGCTCAGACTACTGTCATGCACAATCAGCTGACTGTCCTGCAAGGTGAGTTTCCTGACATCATGGTATGGAGTACAGAATACCAAGGGTTTCAAAGAGTGTCACTGCAGTCCAGCAATCCGCCTGCCAACACTTTCCTGAGAATGCTGAGACCAAAGGCTGGAGGACTAGCAGTGATTCTGTGGAGCATGGATCTGTTTCCTCCCTCAGGAAGACTACCTTTATGCTTCCACTCCTCCTGTGCCCTTGCAGATACTTACCAGCCATGACTGTTAATCTGAGATGACACAGTCTGCTGTTGGACCTCTCAAGCTCAGAGCTGCTTGAGATTGTCATCCAAGGCCATCTTTAACCTCTTCACTGAAAGTTAATAGCATTCTACCAGCTGGCTGCAACCACTGTGTTTTCTTTGCATTGAGAGGCGAGAGGCACCAAAGCTATACACAAGGTTGATCAGGTAATTTTTGTCTGCAATATGGTATAGTATCACTCCTAAATTTGGTTCAGAGTGCTTATTTTGTGTTTATTTTAAACTCCATATTTTAGTCAAGCAGGCACTGTGATGGTCAGGGACAGAGAAGAATTGTGCGGAATAGTTATTGAATAGGAAATTGGGCTTGTGATTGCTGGCATCATATTTTCATGAACTCTGCTTGGGCAGAAAAGGATAGTCTTTTTTATTTCCCCCTTCTCCCTCCCTTCAGCTGCTTACTGGATCGATGGCGACCAGGATATTGGCAGGTATGCAGCATTCAAGTTTGTGTGGAGGACTTGAAATTCAGCTGAAACTCCTTTGACACATGGCATACGACTTTGTTATAGACTCTAACAATTTTAAAGAGCTCCACGCACTGCAGAATTATAGCAAAGCCAGCAGGAAACAAGCAGCACCAAGTCTGTATATAAATGATGATCTATTTAAATGAACGTGGGTCTCTGTGGAAGGTTGGCTGCCTCCTGCCAATGTATGCCTGTCCCACCTTATGACATTAAGACATTAAGACAGGGCACTGCCTGAATTTCTAACCTCCAAAATGGCAATAATTATATCATATCAGCTTTGCACATTGATTAATATCATGATCTGTTTTCTTTCAGTTCTCATCCACTTAACCACGTGGCATGAAATATATCCATATGTTTTGAATGACACTTCAGCACTACTTGTAGCCAAAAAAAACACACATGAAATTGTCATATTTTGCAGCCCTTGTTTTTAGTCTTCTTCTCCTTCTATTGCAGTTTTTCTATTTTTATGCAGGCATAGCTATCTGGATATTTGGACTTGGAAAAGAGTAATGTATTAAGGTCTTAATAGAAAAGTCTTTAAAATTTATTAGAGATTTGAACAAATCCCAGAGAATAATGATGAACAGCAAGAGAACTTTTATTCTAAATATTCAAAGGGACAAAAGGTACTGCTTAAGCATTTTGAATGTGCAGAGAGGATTATTTTCATTTTGAGAACAGGTGGTCAATTACCTAAGCTTTGGTCCCTGACAGTTGTCTGCAACAGTTATGATTTTTACTAGGTTAGCAGCATCATTTCACCAGTTTCTTGGCCATTTTGTCAGGAGGTTGTCCAGTAGCATGCAAATAAGATGGTGCTGAAATGTATTTATTAACTTTTCTTTTCCACCAAAAAAATAATGACAAGAAAAACATATAGTCCAAAAGGACTACAGCCAAGAATGCTCAATATTTGACTGAGGTTTGGAGTGGGGTTGGGGAGTAGAGATCAAAGCATAAAAAGCAAAGTAGAAGTGTGTAAAAAAACAGAATGGAATAAACAACCTTGTACAGAGTCAATAAGGGGTCAGAAGTCTCATAATTACACATGAATGCTTGCAGAGCTGAGTACCAGTTTAAATGCAAGGAATGGGATTACACTCGAGATGAGCTCCCAAGACTTCAAGATACACCTGTGGCACCCATCTTATTCATCTTTGCCTGATATTCTGCCTGCCAAGAGCTTTTTTCCAGTCTGTGGCTCTAGAACTAGTTAGTTTTCAAGGGGATTTAACTCTTCCCAAACCACAAGTAACTCTCAAAAGGTGAGTTGAACACAAAATATTCCTGTATCCAGTGTGATGAAACCCAAAAATTGTGCATGAAATTAGTGGAAGGTTCACACACACCTACCCATCAAAAAAAAAGTCAAGTCCCAGGGGCAGGAACTCATACAACCAGCTTCTAATCCAGATTGCAAGTCCTTGCCAAAGCCCTAGTAACTTCAGGGTCTAATTCTTTCCTGTTTGTCAGCCCTAAGGAGCAGTAGAACAAACATCGCTAATCAGACAGAAATCAATCAAAAAGATTTCACCATTTATGCTCTGACTTAATTTTTGAAGCACTGATTGCAATTAAGTAACAGGATATTCAATGCATTTGTCTCTCTCTTTTCCTTTACATGCATAAAATTACAAATTGAGATGAAGGATGGAACATTATTCCCAAATAAATATTATTTCCCAACACACAGAATCTGAGAGGTCAAAACTATCTGCATTTTAACTTGTCATTAGGATTCTTTATAGCTGACCATGCTAATTCAGAAAAAGCCAGGTTCTCACCTGCTACCTGCAGAACACCCTTTGGTTTACAAAATCTTTTGGCAATATTGTAAAGAAGAGCTACTTACATGAATTAACCTCATTGCCACTTGGTGCTCCAACTCAGTAAGGCTCATGAGTATGGTGGAACAATTTAATGTCAAAATGTTGGGTATGATGAAAGAAGGCTGATGACTTGCACTACAAACAACAACGATAAAAGATCTGATTGATTCTTATTAGTTTCTATTTATTATTAGCACCTCTTTTATAGTAGTTTTGTGAGTGCACCAAATCATTTTCAAATTTTATTTCTCAATCTTAGTCTTCTTATGACTAATACCATTGAGTTTGAGGGAACAGATATAATATTCCCTTATTGACAATGATAAAGTAGCAAATATTGTGAAGTTGCAAATCTAAAATTAAAGCAGAAAGTGCTGGGTATACTCTATGGGGTAGGCATCAACTATGGAGCGAGAAAAGAAAAATCAGTTTGATGGCTTTATCATTCGTTATTGCATGATTTTGTTCAGTATTTCCCACATTTTCTGTCTTCACCTCTTTGCTAAGACTGTCCTGAAAATGTCTACAATGCCTATTGATGACGCCTTCTGCCAAATTTTCCCTTACTTTTCAATTGTGGATAGTCTTGTTGAGGATAGCAGCTGAGGTAAAGAAGGGAACTTTGTAATACCCTACAGAAGAGCTCCTAAAGTTAGCACCACTATCTTAAAGTTCCCTGCTTACATGCAAAACATGAAAATACACCCAACTTTACTTACAATTACTAACCTTCCTTCACTTTCATTTAGTACATCTCCAACATTTCTTTATTTTCCATGACATTTCCAGGGATACAATATCAATGCATTCACTAGCTCACACCTACCTTGATTACATTTTCTCCTACTTTGTCTCTGACTCTATTCCATTTCTCCAGTTGCTCCATCTCCATTGTATCTCTCTGATGATTCAATGTTTAACAGTTCTTCTAATATATTTTCCATTTACTTTAACTGAGGATTCCCCACTGTTATGATTGACAGGGTTC
Source organism: Rhina ancylostomus (assembly GCA_030265395.1). Taxonomy (NCBI): domain Eukaryota; kingdom Metazoa; phylum Chordata; class Chondrichthyes; order Rhinopristiformes; family Rhinidae; genus Rhina; species Rhina ancylostomus. The sequence goes on from JARFYF010000063.1 coordinate 106,521,299, forward strand.
ACAACTTTCTCAGTTCCATTTCCCAGGCTTCTGCTCCCACACCTTTTCCTTTCTCTCAGAACCATGTTAGGCTTCCCCATCCCACCCACCAGTCATTTTCCATCAATACTTTCTGTGTGAAGCCACCATCAGTCACAGCCTTCCCTCCCCTCTCAACATCTTGAATGCACAATTCCTCAATTACCCCATTTCTCCTCCCCACCATCACACTGCACCCACCCAAGTAAGTGCAAGAAGTTTCAACGTTTACTTATTTCCTACCCTTTTTCCAAGTGGGTCAGTGATTTACTTGTACCCTTATTAATTTAATACATTATGTTTACTGTTAACAATGAGGCGAATTCTACAGAGACTGAATCCAGATTGAGTGACTATTTCATTGAACACTTTCATTTAGTCTGAAAATGTGACCCTGAGCTTTTGGGTCAGCTTTCACTTTAATTCTCTGTCACATTTATGCTTTGATGTTGCCCTGCCTATTCCAGTGAATGTCAATGCAAGTTCAAGGAACCTTTCACCACACCTTTCTGTTCGGCATATTATAGTCTTTGGCTTACAGCACTATGTTCAATAACTCAGATATCAGTTCTGATAGTCCCATGTACATCTCCCCTGGACACAACTCGTTTGCTTTGCACTCCCATCACTCTCACCAGTTGATCTATCCTGCCTTCCACCCAATTTGCTTTTCATTTCCTTACTCCCATTTCTCTGCAGATCAAAACTTAATTTGTCTCAAACTCTCTTAAGTTCTGATGAAAGGCCATTAACCAGAAACATTAATGTTGATTCTCCCTCCATAAATGCTGCCTAAGCTGTTGAGTATTTCCAAGATTATCTGTTTTTGATTTTAAAACGCAACTGTAATTTTGTGCCGATGTGTGAATTGCAATGAAAGCAAAGCTAGATTTTAGAATCATAGACCTCTGTTTTCACAACACCTGGCCACATTTCATCTAGTTGATCAGCTAGGAGTCTGTGAATCCCATTATTGACATTGGAGAGGTCCCATTGACCTGAGTGAGGAATGGGATTACTCTGTGACTGGTATAGACTTGATGGACCGAAATTACCTTCCATGATGGAAGAAAATATGTATATGTGAAATGAGACCATAAAAGTAGAACAAGCAACTAAATTATCTCAGTTTTGTTCAGACCTGCTCTTTCAAAAAACACACATTCTACAAACTCAAGCATGTAAAAGTGGAAGCTTGTTTAATATTGCTCTACCATCATCCTGAAAGGCATAATTAGAGTACACATTGGAACTGATTAAAGTTACAGAATCATTGTCTCCTTTTGCATTAACAATATATACAATATAAAATAAATACATTTACACAAATGGACATTTGTCAGAGCACACAGTATGATACACGTCACAAAAATATACAGTTGATTGTTTACAGATGTGAAGCACAAAGCTTGTCTAGACTACAGACATGGTTTTTCACTACAGATTAAACTTCAACTCCTTGTATTTGTAGCTTTTTTAAATCTTTTTTTTTCTTCTTTTAAACTTTGCATGTAAGACTGCCGTAAATTGTTTGTAGGCAGGTAAACACAGATGCATAAATAATTTAAATACAACCACCAACACCCAACATTCTCTTCTATATAAGAAAAATAGCTGTTTATAATTTTTTCATATTATTTTGAAACTTGTCTTTTTTAAAATGCAAATAGTGGAATAAATATTTGTTCTGATTGAAATGCAAGTGCAACTGTAAGGAGTTGCACAATCATATTGCCATAATTAAGCAGGAAAAAAAGATAATTGTAAAGAAAAGAAAGGAGAAAAAATAGATACAGCTTAAAACGTAGAACCATTTTAAATATCTCAGTTTGCTGCTCTGAGTACTGGTAAATGAGACTTTGCTGCTGGTTCTAACCATAAGCATGAACAAAATAAATCTTAAATCCTTCCCTTGCACTCCACAGAGCTAAGCTCCTATTACTCAAAATCAGCACCTTACTCCCAGGAGTTGGATTTTTTTTAAGGGTCGTGCCAGCTTCTTAGTTCCCTATTACAGCTATAAACTTCAAGTTATTGACCACCTGAACGAGCTGCTAATGATGAATAAAGTCTAGAATCACAGTACAGTCAATTCTCTACTGAGAAACCACAATCTACTAAATAGTCTCGTACGGCTAATGATACACAGTATTTATAGCACAAGGTTGATGCATACCGTCAACCTTTTTGTCTTTTTCTTTTTTTTGTTCAAAGCACACAATGTAGCAGTAGTTTGGGAAACTTGTATGCACCAAAAACTTGTAACGACACAAAGCTGGTTTTAACAACCATTTGAGATGTTTGAACATAGCTATATTTACAGCATTTAAAAATTAGACATTTACCTATTGATTGGAAATATTCAAATTCTTTTCTAAGATATACATTATTATTCTACAATAAACTGTTACACAAAATATCCCTTTTTAAATTAATGATTTAAATGTGTATTGTCAGAAGAGATATTTGTTCTGATTCTTAAACTATTTGTTCTTATTATTAATAGGAGCAATCTTATCACCAGTAAGGAATAGAATACACTATCTCCTGAGGAATTTTACATCCATTACTGTCTCTAATTCTACCCTGTGTCTAATGCGTACAATCACAAGAATCTAACACCACAATAAGAACAAGACAACAGTCTTTGAATTCAACTAAAATTAGAAGAACACAGCAAACATGAAACATTGCAAGCTGAACTACAACATTTTTTTTGTTTCCAATACATGACCTCAGGTTAGGCTCACAATCTTTGATTACATATGTGTACACAGAAGAGGATGTCACATGGTACAACAGGGAGCAGCTACTAATACTGACATTTGAGTACTTGGTACAGGTTAGCGCCTTTGTTTGTTTTTAAAATGTAGCAAATGTAGCCTTTAAAGGGGAGGAAAAACATCTGATTAGTTGCTAAATCAAATTTACACCTTAACAGTCATGTTTTGAATGGTTAATAAATATGCCTGCAAAGTACATTATTTTACATTAGTACCATATTTCCAAAATATGCTGGGACAAGCTAGTGTATAATCTTGTTGCACTGGATTCAATTGTCAAATTGACTAATCTATCAATAAAGGTGTAATCTAATTTCAGTAGTGATCTTGAAGCTATGTATTACCTTGTCTTAAAGAAGTTGAGGATTTTGACTGAACTGGCACTCAACATAAATTGCATCCATAAAAAGTATGCACCTTCTCATTCACTATTGCTTAAGATAAATTCACAGATTAATAAAATGGCTGTAGTGGTAAAGCTGGTACAAAAAACCCATAAACAACATCAACAACAAAGGTTTTAAAAAAAGTTTTGTTTGTTCTTCATAACTGTCCATCGTTTTTCCAGCCAGCAAAGAAATGCAGTATTTTCAGTATTGCATGACTGAGTAAAGCTTACTATTCCCTGAAATAGACATAGTTCCTAACCTAAGAAATATCTGGAAGACTTGAAAACAATTAAGGAATTAAATGGCTGTAACTGATCTAAGGTGGAAAAAATGCAATGAGAAGAAGCAGCCAATGCAACGCTGCTCCAATGCCTAATTACAGACTGTTCATATGGAACCTAATACTGCATTCAGTCGATGCGCTGTACTGTTAGGTAAAACAGTTGTCAGTCTGAATCCTTTGTTGATGGGGATATTTTTCTTCTTATTAATTCAGTGGCATCCATATTATGGATTCCCATCCTTTGGCAGGGCTGGCTTCCTTCTCTCTCTTCATTTAGAGACCTCATTAAAAAGTTCAACAGCAAAATCTGCATGAAAAAATCTTAGAAGAATGAGAAGTTGAAAGCTGCTTCACAGTCATACTGCTAAATATCAGTGCAGTTTTTTTTCAATTAAACACTACAGTTAACTTTTGTCTGTTTCAATTCCTACGTTTCTTCCCTTTGCTGTGGCCTAACCCATTCTGTATGTTTACATGGGAAGGCCTAGGTTCCTCTAGTCAGACCTTGGCCTCCAGCATTTCCAAGAATAGTTTGTGCATGGGAACTTTGCCTTCCAGTTTGATGTTGTAGAAATGCTGCACAGCTTTGGTAGAGGTCTGCCGGAGAAGAGGGAGCGTCATCAGTAGCTTACCAGCACGGCGTGGGTCTTCCCCGTGCTGCCCAGCCTCATAGTCCTGCAGGGCCTCATGCAAGACATCTTGCAGCTTCTGAACAGCCTCAACATCTTCTATGTGCATTGAATCTGCAAGACAATAAAACCAATAAAACAATTAAAGAAAAAAATATGCCTATCTGCATGAAGACTCGTTTCAAGTACACAACGTTTCACATCTGCTTGAAACATGGATCACTCAACTAAAAGACACTCAACTGTAGATTTAAACAGAATGTCCTCAAACTATAAACAAAGGAACACCTCATGGTTTTTCATCTGATAATTTGTTGTTTATAGATATTGACTGATGAACAGCTGCCTAAATTTCATAAAATAAACCAAGTACTTTGGGACATAGTTTTTAACATTTAAATTCTATTAATAGTCCACCTCCTGAATTGGATGTGGAGAGACTTCCAGGAACACTCTAAACTATTTTTTATATTCAATGAACATCTCATCTGAAGATCTGATATTAAAATAAATTTAACCTCGCAGTTACAGAGAGGAAACAAACATTTAAAAGGGAACAGCTTTTGATAAAAGGATAGAAAGCTGGATTTTATCTGTCAAGGGAAGTTCTGTTTGCAATACTCAGCTTTCTTTTGTCTTTTGAAGTGAATAATTAAGTTTTGTGTTATTTCTAATTTAGTTGTTATTATTTTATTTTGGTGCAACTGTACTGTGTTATTATTTATTTTTATATTTCTGCTCTGTTTAATGAATACATTCAATACACCAGTAGAGTACCGCAAAAAGACTGGAAATTGGGAGTTTCACTGCCAGTAAATCACCAGTAGAGTACTGCAAAAAGACTGGAAATTGGGAGTTTCACTGCCAGTAAACAAACTGGTATTTTCTGCAATCTGTTGCTTGTAAAATATGAAGATTGTTATGATTAATCTCCTTGCAGTATTTTCTTTCAAATTGACGCTGCATGTCATGGTGCATTTGCAGCACTCCATGATAAGTCTTAAAACTTCTGCTTTACTGTTCCCGAAATGCTAAAATCCAGAGGAACAGAAGCCTCATCTATTATCAGACAGCTACAGTATGATCTTGTTGTGAAGCAGCTTACATCCCATTTGATGACACCTAAATAGTATTTTAATCTGGCATACAAGATGGACAATGTGCAAATAGACATCATAACCAGACAAAATTAAATCGAAAGCAAGGTGAAAGTCTGGGAAAGTAGAAGTAAAAGTGAATTACTTGTCTGAAAAATGCTGAGTTTGGAAATGTCATTTCTCTCATCAGAGTGGTGAAGTGCCAACAACAGTTGCTGAGACAAATAGAAAAAGTGCAACTTTTTGTTGAAACAATTTCCCTCCCATCAATCTGGGAATTTGCGCATCAATATATGAGATGAACTGTTAATTACAAAATCAATTAAAAAATAATTTTCAAAACAGTCACGCTTTGGTTCTCTGGGGTACAATTTGGCAGAAGGTTCATCTCGGACCCACCAAATCAAGAGCTGTCATCCGAAAATAAGCAAAAGCAATCTGGTTTTTCATTTTTCAGCGTGGCTGAGCCCAGCCTGAGATTGATCAGCACATATGGCCTCAGAAAACAAACTGTCAATACCTTGAATGCTGTAGAATTTGAACAAATGGCTGTCCTCCCATTCAGCTACTCATTGCATTCCATTTAACAGATTTTATTGACAGTTTCCTTCTTGTAATTAAAGAGAAAACTACTGGCCGGCAACCAAGATAAAGTTCAAAGATTAGGTCAAAACAAAAGAAGGCAGGGGGAAACGGAGGGACATGGCGTGATTGTCAACAGTACACAACATCAGAGCTGTTATTGACACACAGGTAGCTAACGATCAGCATGTTATTAAAGAGTGATCTATCATGAACTTTATGCAAATGCTAAAGTGCCTAAAGACTGCAATAAAGCATTGGGGAGAAGGGAAAAAACAACAAAGCACAAACGATTTTATTCATGATTCATTCCCAGTTGCTCCTGTGCTTTAAATTTAAATGTGCATAATGTGCATGCTGAAAAAGTTAACCTCTTCTATGCTGGCGCAGAGTGAATGCAATTCACTAGAGAGATAAAAAGATGTTTTTTTAAATCCAGTTGGCACTGCATCGAAAACAAAACTTCCTCACATTGAAAACAGGCTACACTTCTGAAAGCATGTCTTTAAATCTGAGAGAAGTGGTAAAGTATGTCTCACAGTAAATCAGCAACATAATTACATTAACAGTCTTAAATGATTCATATTATACAAGACTGTTCTTGAAGCTACCAATTGCTCACGCACATTGTCTGTTTGATTTTGTTCAATACTGAATACTCTAGCTTATTTTATAACAGGAGTAAAAGGACGTAATCAACTTGAGAGATAAAATATTTTGATTTTCATTGCAATGTAGAATTAAATATTTAAACTAAAATAAAACATCTTTGCTTATTCGGGGGACTCACCAACTCAGAACGTGTTAATAGAGATGGGGTGGGGGGACAGGGAAGGTAATAATATTGAAACAGTGCCAAATCTGCCAACCTGAATTAGCAAGAGCTATAGCTTTGAGGGTGACAAACTCTTCCTTCTCCAGCTTCATGCTCTTGTATTTTTTAACCAGCTGTAGTATGGCGTTATTCAGATCAAGAAGTCCAGCTAGCTTTGACTGGTCTTCATCCATGATGTAATCTTCAGCATATACTAGCTCATCCTCAAAAGATAGTGATCTGTACACAATCCCCAAGATCAGAATCTCCATCCAGGCACTCTGGAGGAGGCTCATCTGATCAGCCAGAGATAATGTGGAGAAGCCTGGAAAAAGAAGGACATAACAGTGTTATAGTGTCACAAACTATGGATGAATATAGCTAAGGTGGAATCAGATTACTTTCAATTCACTATTACAACCACTTTTCTCATCCATCAAATAAAACCCTGAATCAGGCCAATGGTCACTAGATAACCACTAGAGAAATAACTTACTCTCTCAATTACATGAGAGTTTTGTTTCGGTGGAAGAGACAAGGGGTAAAAGGCAGAGGTAATCAAAGAAAATAATGGGCCTTTGTTTGGAGAGAGAAATTAAATGGACAGGGACTGCCATTTCTTATTTAAATGCTGTAAATCATGGTTTGGCTAGAAGGAACATGCAACTCTTTTATTTTGCAGCATGACATACATCTCAAATTTATTTTTATTGTATTGTAGTGCTATTGTACTTTAATGCCATGTTAATATTATGAAACTTTACATACATATTGCCCATATACATATTACATATATATTGCCCATTTGTATAGCTCTTATTAATTGTTAACACAAAAACAGTGATAGAGACAAAGACAAGGCCATGATCAGTGATGCACAAGAGCCGACTACCATGATGAAAGTAGAGGCATTCTTTTGGCAGAACTTCTTCCTACTCATACTGTTGTAGTGTGCAAGAAATAGTTCGTGATCAGAATACGAAATTGGCATAATCGAACATGGTTACATTACAGTTAATACTATACTATCCATTCAAACAAAACTTATCAAAAATTTAGATAAGTAATACATAGGATCTGAAATTAACGCAAGGCATGGTTGTTTTCCAGGATATGTATCCTATGTCCAATAATCAGTGGTTACATGTAAATGAAATTGTAATTTATATTTATTCTGTCCTCCAAATTTGTTTGTGTTGCACAACATTGAATATGCAAGTGACACTGCTTTTACTATTGGTGAGGCTAAGGTGTCCACAGCTGCGGTAACAGAAAAGCAAATCCGTCACCAGTTTATCAAGGGAGGCCAAATTTTGAAAACATCTGTTCAGGCAAGGCTGTCACAGTGAAGGCTTCGCTACATGAATCAGTTTGCTTCATCCCTGTCTAACTAGACCACTAATGGCAAACAGCTCATTATATGTCTTTCAGGCTATTGTTTATACCAACTACAGTACTAATTTATTATCTCCTCACTGTTAAGATCTACAATCTTGTTAACAGGACGAGAATGGTTTACAGCTTTTGAGGTGGTTTTTCTGGCCTGCCAGTGACATGCAATGGAATGCCAGTTGGCAGAGCCGACCAAAGGCACTTAATAAAATCATCAAAGGGAATTAACCAAACAACTGTGTGTGTGTGTGTGTGTGTGTGTGTGTGTGTGTGTGTGTGTGTGTGTGTGTGTGTGTGTATGTTTGTGGTAACACAATCGAAGGGAATGGGTAAAGGAAGGGCATATAATAAATTATAGTCAGCAAGTTAGACAGCATCTGTGCAGAGAGAAACAGAGTTAATATTTTGGGTCAATGGCCTTTCATCAGAACAAAGAGTAGCTACAGACATCCAGGACTTAAGATGCAGAGAAAAGAGGGAAGAGGAAGAGAATACAAATGCAAAGGTCAATGAAAGGGTGGAAGGCAAGAGATAATACAAAGGATGATCATGCAAGGTAACAAAAGCACAGAGAAGGAATATATCCTGAACAGCTGAATGAAATCACCTAAGAAGTTATGAATAAATTCTTGGAAATCGGAAACAAAATACTGGAAATGATCATTAACTGAAATTGTTAAATTCAGTGTTGTGTCAGGAAGGCTGTCATGTGCTTTGTAAGATGATGAGATTCTGTTCCTTGATCTGACATTGAGCTTTGTTGGAACTGTGTATGTGGCTGAGGACAGAGGGGTCAGAGTGGAAGTGGGACAGAGAAGTGACGGGTGAATGGAAACTCAGGGTCATGTTTGGGGACTGAATGGAGATGTTCAGCAAGACTGTTACTCAATTTGGTTTCTCCACAGTAAGGGACATCACATTGACTGGCAACAGATAAAGTATACTGAACTGAAAAATATTGAAGAAAACTGCTCCTATACATGGAAAATGTTTGAGGCCCTTCATTTGATACAAATATTTTGCCTTCACCCTTCGCTTGGTTCTCTCCTTCCCTTGTCTCTTACTCAGAATCTTTAGTTCTGGTTCTGAGGAAATATCATTTATCTGTGATATTAAATCTGCTTCTCCCTCCACAGATGTGACCTCACAGGCTGAATATTTCCAAGATTTACTATTTTTGTTTCAGATTTCTCAGATCTACAGTATTTTATAGTCACAAAAAATCATGGTAGAAGCATTCATGTTAAATCATCCTCAATAATAATAATATTGAACAGGCCTGTATGCCTTTTTATTTTATATATTGTTATTTCTGAAAAGTTCAGAGCACTTTGTTTTGATATGAACAGCACAAAAATCGCAGGATTCGCAATCCTCATTTGAGCATTATGACTGTATTTAAACATGCAAAAGAGGTGTGAGAACACACTTGTGGGGTGAATCACACCTGGTAGCACATTTGTGAGGGCATAGTGCATACACAGTGAATGCCCGATGGAAGTATGCAGTCAAGGTAGATCCTGATATAATCAGCATAATATTAATTTAGTTCGGGGGTAGTACTTCGGAGTTCAACTTTCAAGCTGGTATCTTTTCTTAAATTTACATGGCTAAGCACGTTCATCAGCACGATGTAACCTTCGGCAGTGATTTTTAAGGGGATCATTAAGTAATTACTGGTCAATTTCTTCTGACTGTTGCTATGATTCTTCAAATGTCTGATGCTTTCTATTGCTGTTTCAAGCTTCAAATCTCAACAGTGAGTGGTGTACCAGGTGCCGAAGAACTTCCAAGGCTTCTGGAGGAAACAGTTGCTCCCAGGCATGGATAAATTAGTTGGCCTTCCCCTAGGAATAGAGTGTAGCTGGGAGAATGGGTTGAAGGCTTGCATTACAGAAGAGGGAGGAAGAAGAGATGGGAGAATAGGTGGGCATATCTGCCCATTTAGGGTTTAGAGAGAAGCTTTTGGCAAGGAATTATGTCTAGGCACTTGCCTTCCAAGAAGGTTGTCATCATTGAAATCCGCCACCTGCTGTAACCTCTTTTGCAATCTCAGAGCAGGCAAGGACTGCTGTGGCAGTGTCTGTCAGGGTAGACGTGGGAATGAACTTTTATGATCTAGCTCATTCTTGGCTAAAGCTGAGGATACTTGCAACATCATACCAGGTGTAATCAACTCTGATGTAAAAGTGGAGAATGGATTACATCTCACTCTCTCTTGTCAAAAAGTATCAAGCTTTGATTGCGTACATATCAGCAGACTCTGTCCTATATTGGAAACATAAGGGACTCTACTCCTTCAACTCCTTCAATGTCCAGCCAGTATGTCAGCTTTAGGCACTGCAGGCTTGCCTTAACTGGTGTTAACAACACATAGTATTAAACCTCAGCTAAAGCACCTGGGTCATGAATAGAGTACTTTGCATGGACTGAATGCTACAATCATGGAAATGACCAAAGTGCATGATGTTGGTGCACAGTGAGTATTTCACTCAATGGTTAATCATGCAATGTGATCCCAACACCAACCTGCAGTTTGTCATCATGGGGGACACTGCCATAAGCTCTCTTTGTTAGATTGTTCAGATGACACGTCCTTTCCCACCCCACCCCTTTTTTTGCAAATTTGCAGAAATATGCCTCAGAAATATTTTATAACAACACTACAGCCCACTAACAAGAACGCTAATTCACATCTGATGTATTGGGAAATGGAAAAAGAGTTTGTCTTTTGTTAGACTCCCACAGTAGCCATCCCCATAGAATTACCAGATTGTCTGTGTGTGTGGCCTGCAGCACCTTCCAGTGATGAGGCTTTTTCTCCCCAACCCCTGCCACTGCTGTTGGTAAATAATTAGATTTACACATTCCCAATCTACACACATCTTCTGTCTAATAATTAAAAGCAGGATGATTAGTTTATTGAGTGGAGGGAGGAACTTTTTTTATTGAGGCCTATCAATGATTTTATCAGGGCAGCACTTTTACGGTTGTCATGTGGGCGCAGGCATCCAATTTTTCTTATCTGACTGATTAATACAAACGCTGTTTCAGGATGCATTAATTAACAGATACAAATCTACGTTCTCATGAAGGGATCAATAAAGAGAAGAAAAGAGGCATCAAAGTGAATTTAGTGCTGATGATGGAGAAGGCACTGTATTGACATTTACGTGTGTGGAAACTCCAAAGTCTTCCCAGTTCTGCTGCAGCCCTAGCAGCGATGCTAATGCCAGCGGCGCTTGCCTAGCACTTTTGGATAGGTGAAGTGATGCACTTTAGTCAACTGAATGAGTCTAAGCATCTTTTGTGTGTGTGTGTGTGTGTGTGCGTGCGTGCGCGCACGAAGGGCAAAGAAATATTATCCAGAGACTCTGGGAAAAAAAAACATTTATATGTAGAGAAATGAAAACAACTGTTTTTAGAGGTAAGTCATTGCCATAATTGAGCTTTGAGGTCGAATGGATGCACTTCATCTTCATATATGAAATGCTAATTATTTTTATCTATTTATTAGCAGGCAAGCTGCTTGTTTTGTTACATGTTTGCTGGGACATATATGAAACATACTGATGTTCATAG
>JARFYF010000063.1:106592908-106614457 GCA_030265395.1 Rhina ancylostomus
ATGACCATGTGGGTTTCCTCCAGATGCTCTGGTTTCCTCCCACGTTCCAATGATATGCAGGTTGGTAGGTTAATTGGCCACTGCAAATTGCTCCAAGTGTGTATGTGTGGGGAGGAATCTAGTGGGAATTGATGAGAACGTGGGGACAATACAAAATAGGACTGACCTAGGATTAGTGTAAATGGGTGGTTGCTGGTCAACGCGGACTCAGTAGGCCGAAGGGCCTGTTCCTGTTTGTATGACTCATGATATGTGTTTACATTATGATACACAGGCAAATATAACTTTATGGGACAGGATTGATGGACTAGTGAGTCTTCTCCATTTGCAATTTACATAAGTTCATAGTCTTCCTCCACAGTTTTGATAGAATTAGGCATGAAAGATTATTTTCTCAGTAATGAAGGATCAATAATTTGAAACTGACAGTAAACGAGTGAAGAGGTTAGACATAAGTTCTTTACATTCTGCCACAGTGAATAGTTAGAACAAACTACTGCAACTTTGAAGGGAAAAGTGGAAAGATACTTGAAGCACTGGAACAAATAGAGCTGTGGAGAGAGAAGGTTTGGTTTTGGATTGCTGAAACCAACAAACAGACATGAAGCCAGCAGGCATGAGCAGCTGAATGGGCTTATGTGCTGTAAACCTCTCTGGTTCTGTAGGATTTTTGAAGTGAACTTAGAAGATTTGCCAGTTCTTTCCACTCATTTTCATTTTATATTTTAACTTTAGAATCAAGTGTCAAGCCAAGTGTTAGATAGTCTGAATCTCCACTAATCCAAGTATTTCCAAATTTACAACTTCAAGTACAAATAACATATTGTAGAATTTAAAGAAGTCCTTGGCTTTTGATTTTGTTACTTTCACTATTTTATGCTATAGTGACAAAAATCATTAGAAATTTAAACTTATAGCTATTTTAAATCTATAAAATTAAAACTAGGGCAAATATTTTAAAAGAAACACAATAAAGTCCCATTCTTAATGAAAATGACTTCTGAGCATGTACTGTTACATTATAGCCTGTACTACACACTGCATCAAAGTTCAACACAATGTTAATTTATTGACCTGAAAAGTGCCATCTGCCAAATTTAATCATACAGACAAGATGGAGCTAGGCAGGGCATAGTAGAAACAATACAAAAGGGAAACTGTCAAAATAACCAGTGTGGATTGATGGAGCTTCAGCCATGTCAATGAATACTGACCTCAGAGGTGGAACATGGATACTGCAACCGATTCAATGTGTCAGAGCTCTGAAGTTGCCCACAGAGAAGTAAGGATACACTGCTTAGCTGTTGAAAGCAAGTTAGGTTAAAAAAAAACACTCTCTTTACTACTGGCCAAGAGCAGATATGTTTTTCAGGATTTTTTTTCCATTACAGAGCTAAACTGTAAAATCTGTTAGAATATATCAGCCTCCCTTAGAATAAGATGAAGCAAATCCAGACAGATGTGGAGCATTATTCCAATTTTGGTGGACTGTAGTGGAAACTCAATTCTAGAACACTAGATTCTTGGATGATTATGCATTCAGATTTATCCTTTGAGATAATTCCTGTCCAGGTTCATGGAGCAAAAACTATACAACATGAGAGAAGCATTTATATATGCTTTTGTGTCTTTCCTCCAACAAACTAGAAATCAGATTCCAGCTCAAAATAACAGTGCTCAAAGTGGGTATCACAGTGGCACGGTTAATAGAACTGTTGTGTCACATTGCCAGACACCTGGGTTGCTGTCTGTGTGGAGTTTGCACATTCTGCCTGTGACCACGTAGGTTTCCTCCCACATCCTGAAGGCATGTGAATCAGTTGGTTAATCGGCCATTGCAAATTGCTCTTACTGTTTAGGTGAGTAGTAAAATTTGTGGGGAATTGATGGGAAGAATATTTTTTAAAAAAGGATTAAAGTAATTGGGTGGTTGACAGTCGGTGCTGATTTGCTGAGCTAAAGGGCCTGTTTCTGTGCTGCATCTCTCTATGACCCTATGACTACATTGGACTATCAGATGTAAGATCATAGTTCAGATTTTCAGTTTGCATTGACTTGTATCAATCTCAGACATGGATCAAGTATGGAAAGTACATATGTGGAAGATTGATGCAAAGAACAAGGCCATTTGTATATCACGGTTGCACTGATTTTTCTTTACACCAATCCATACTTAATCCTGCTCTCCCCAAACCACATTATCTTCCTTTGCATTAGAAACTTGATTCGAGAAAATTAGTAAGTAATTTTAACTGATCCTATTAAGTGGGAAACCTGTCGATTTTACTTCTTGGTGAAACCTACATGGGTTAGGTTTAAGTGAATATTTCCTGGTTGAATAAACAAAAAAATGATAGTGGTAAGGTGGTGCAGAGGTTTGTTAAAATTCATCCACCATTATTCCCCCAAAGATACATACAATGGATACTGGAGGATGGGCCAAAATAAGGGAAGAAATATTGAAAAGTAAACTAAAGTGTGAATCCAAAACTTAGAATATTATTATTCATGTCATTTAATTGACATTCCATTGATGCTTATGCACAATTAACAGTGCATTTGCTGAGGCATGAATTCATTTCCAGTACATTCTGATATTCGATCGACAAAGATGATTCGATAAGAGGAAATTTTTGCTTGCTACAGTGCTTTCCAATTAAAAATTTTCCTGGCGTGAAGCTGTAATATTGCACATGAAAGCAAGGGATAATGCATTAATTATACAACAATTCTTCTGATTGTCTCTATTAAAAAATTTAGACACCAATTGTAACTTTTAAAGACCTGACCCCACCTTTCCTACAGTAAATTTAAAGGCACTGTACTGCGCATCAAAGGCAGAGCTTGTTACTATTGCACGCTTGTTTTGGGAAGGTGAGATGCTTGAAATGCTTTTCATTCTTTTTGTTTAGTTGTGACTTCAGTCGGCAAATGTGTTATCATGGAATAAGCTGCTAGATAAGCACCTCTGAAGAAATGCAGCACATGCTGAGTACTGACCTTTAAAAACACAATAAAGTTGCAGTAACTCAATCCTAGAGACCAGGTGCCTCAGATATATAGGGTTGCTGCTTGGCTCTCAGCTGTTCTGAATTTACAAGAGGGCAGGAAATTGTGCCGCACCCACAAGGGATTTGTTTTTCTGCTAATCAACACTGCAATGCTTCATAAGATACAGTGTGAGGCTGCAAATGCCACCTTAGAATTTTTTAAAAGGGAGTCCCTCAAGCGACGAATAGAGTCATCTCAATGGTGGCATCTCAGGAAAAGAAAGCAAAGTTAAATAAATCAAGGAGAGTACAAAAGTTGGAATGCAGGGCTGGAAGGACAATGCTCACACAAGCAAATTCCAATCAAAATTAATCTTAACATGCACAATCCCTCTGGAGGCCACAGGCTTTGAAACCCAATGTTATTCTATAACAATTTAATTATCAAATCTTTTTTTCGTGTTATTTGGAGATGTTCAGGTAACAAAGCCCAGTCAATATCTCATTCAGGTGAAGCTCCAAAAGCCTAACAAACCTGGGCTGTTGGCCAAGCCTTTTGAAAGTGTAACAGTGACTGAGGCTCACTTAACTGAGCAAAGATTTGCTCTGCTCAGAGCAGGAACTTGACTACAGCAGAACCAGTACTGACAGCGAAGGTGTAGACCTGAATTCTAACAATGCTGTTTCCAGCCTGTGTGCAGGCAACTGGAACTGGCACTCACACTGCATGCAAAGGGCCATAGCCTTGCTCCTCTTCAGGCTCGGCTTGTTCTGAAGGCTAACATCAAGCAATTAGTATAATTAATCTGAGACAATGAGATGTGTTACCACTTATCAAATTGATTGTTCTCCCATCAAAACAAACTAAAGAAGCTTCTTTCTGTAAGGTACTGTATAATTTCACAAGATGATTCAAAATGTCATGTTGCTGCAAGCCAATTAAAAGCGGTCCCTATCTAGAATACATGATTTAGATTGGTTTGGCCATTCAGCTTAGTGCTTACTACAAGTAGTTTTATATCTTGCAGCATTAAAGAAAAGAATACATCTGAGGCTACAATATGTTCCTGTATCTCAGTGAGTTTCAAACACATTTTAAATGGCAAAAGTAACCAAGTTTTTTACGTCAGATCTTAAATTATTCAACATATTCTAATATTGAAGAAATCTTTACAATTTACATTTCTCTGCTTCATGACCCACTTCTAATTTATGTAAATATATAAAAAATCCTCTTCATAATTTTTGGTAGCTTATTTCTCTACTTTTATAACATAACAGATTATTAGAAAATTTAACCAGTCAAAACTGCTTTCAAACAATTTCTTCAGTTTAAAAGGCACAAAGAAAAATAATAAGGCTCCATGGTTGTATTTTCATAACTTATTCATTTGGATTCAATATGCTTAATCTACATCATTTAAACTTTGAAGAGCAATGTAGGCTTGTCTCTCTCTCCAGAGGAAAAATATATTGAAATAATTTCAGGCCTTGCATGTGGTTTGGAAATGGATATCTGCATGCACCCATATAAGGGAATAGATTCTTAAAACAAAACCAGCATGTGACATATACACTATATGTGGTTGAAAGGCTGTGCAGCACCCAGAAATTCAACTGCCTGTTCCTTATATACACTTAATTTTCTATTGTAAAGTGGGAGAGAGAAACCTGTACTGACTGATCAAATCTGAATCAATTTGACCTGAATTGAATACAATTCTCAAAGAAACAAAGCACAGAATCTAGTATGAAGTTGCTGCTCTCCAAATTACCAAATTGCACATTCACTGTGTTTCCCTGCGTATTCTCAGTCCATATCACAGCACAGCGAGGTGTTAAATTCCAGGGATTTTTTTTCTCTAAAATCCATGGGTCTGTTGATATTTAGCCGCAGAGATCAAACACTACTCATGCAGGACATAGCGAGAATATGAAAGGACATGTAGTGAACTGCCCCGGCAGACACACTGTTCAGTTGTCAGTCAGACATAGCCCACCACCACTGCCACCACCTCTCACAAAGCTAAACATCTCTTTATGTCAGAACAAATTGGGCGATCTTCAAATCATTTTTTTTTCTCTCCTATGACAGAAAGGGATTCAAAGCAGGGAACAGAGTGTGGAAATGACTGCAAAAAGATAGGTCAGTTCCCAGGGAATCACGGGCTGCAGCGATATCCTGAACTGGCAATGATCACTACTCAGCTTCAGTACAAAGCAGTTTATTCTATGGGCATGGCTGATCACTTCACTGCCTAAAGGGACCATCATTTCATAAGTGTACAAATCAAAAATAACTCCAGCATGTGAAGCACTTAGTGTCAGCAGTAGCACGCTGAACTATTAAATTTAAAGGGAAAAGCTTACATCTTTGAAAGGACCAGTGTGCCCACAGAATAAAAAGAAATCCAGGAAATGGTAGGGTGGGAGTCCCAGGGGTTCTTCCATTTGTGCAACCTACTGTCAGTGCTTGCATGTATCGGCCACACTTGTGAAAGAGCAGCCCCTGTCACCGGCGCTGGTAAAATACCCACTTGTTTTTATAGACACATTTGCACCTGTGCATGTGTCACAGATGTCCAATTGCTTTTCAATGATTCAAGTTGTTCTTAATTCTTTTAATAACAGAGCATGTTTTGGCAACATTTTTGAAAAGAGTTCCTTCTTTTTTGCTTACTTCAATGAGAATATGAGCTTGACAGTCATCTTGCACCAAATGTTCATTCAGAAATCTCATTCACATTTCCAACCATCAGTTGTGAAAAAAGCTGGCAGAAATAAAGCAAACCTGTCTTGCCAGATGGAAAAGATATGGATTTGATAGCACAATCTTTTACTAATTAGAGGCAAAGCAAGAAAAATGTTAATGCTGTATCAAAATATTTAGTATTCCCTTTTCAGTCACAGTTATGTTTTTTAACTTATATTAAATACTATGCCAAATAAATATGTTCTACAGCTGGCTGTAGAAATACCCTGAATAACAAAGAAATAATACTGCATTTGTCTTTATGACGCTGATTCCCAAGGCTCACATCCACCTGCTTCCATCAAGTTTCATCAGTTCTTGGCCATGCTACCAGATGAAGTGGAAAGCTTTAGCCATTTCTTCCCTGGGTCAGAGATGGGACACAAGAGGAAAAATGAAAAACAGAGCAAAGGAGGAAGTTTAGGAGAAAGTGAAAGCTAAAGGTAGAGTGTTGGGGGAGGGGGGCAAGTTAGTGAGGTGTGCTAGAGCAAACTCAGAAGGAACAATGTGGAATAAACAAGATATGAAGTAAAGCAAGATGTGGAATTACAAGAGAAAACTTAAAAGGAAAGGAGACAAAGAAAGGATGAGTGAAGCATACATTCAGAGGTAGAACAGCGACATGTGCACACACACACACACACACACACACACACACACACACACACATTACAAAGATATTGCATTGCATTCATTGACACTATACTCTCTGTGGCATGACAAGATGCCCAAAACATGCCAAGCCCCTGTGGAGGAGAATGTATTGGCCATTATTGGAATGTCTGATGCAGAGTTCATGAGTTCACACTCACAGACACACAAACACACACAGACACATGCAAATGCACTGGCTGACTGCTGATGGCTTGTGTCTTTAATAAACTATTTCCAGAACAAAACTGACAACTGACAACAGCACCAGCAGCCTTGGGTGTTTACAGCTTAGCTGTCCCAAGCTTTCAGCTACATTAAGACATATTTATTGTATGGAACTATACAGACTGGCAGATAACGTGGCCAGTGCTTATATTTTCCTTTGATTCTGTCTCTTTTCAGGACATTTACAGAGATTTCCTCATTCAGTGCTCACATCACACTGACTGCAAATCCTTTGGTTAGAACAGCAATATTTTACATCATCGAATCTTGTTAAAAAAACGGCAAAATCATTGGTTTAACTTTCATTTTCTGTACCAAGTATTCAAGCAAACCTTTTACTTATAATAAATACACAAATTATTTGAAACTACTCCAAACACTCAGAAGACTATTTAGCAGTGAGCCCGCTAATGCCTCATCAATAATGCTTAAAGCAATTCAGTCTTGTTCATTACATATTGGTGAAGACTTTCAATAATTTACTACATTTAATTGGTACTTCCCCAACTTGTTCAGTCGGCAAGGCCCTGCTCAGTGTAGAACTGAGACATATGAAACAAGTAGGTCAGAGAGTCAAACAACCTTGTCTCTCTGTCAGAAGGAATGTTATAATTTGCTGCAAGTCCACCCTTATACGTTTCCTCTTACAGACATACACAGAGTATTGGCAGTGCGGTAACAGAAAGAGAGTCATTGTGAAGACACAACGTCACTCTACTTCACACTCCCAGTCACCAACTCAGATATCAGAACTGCAATTGCATATTTTGGAAGACAGCAGAGAGCTAAGATCTGCACATGGTAAAATTTCAGGCATAAATGACCCATAGATGATCTAGGGAAAACAATAATAACTCTGCTCCCTCACAGTGGGGGTGAGATTGCCCACAGGTTCTGCTGCAAAGGGCTCAGATTAGTACTTCGATGGGTGATGAGTGTGCACAGCAGTGCTTGGGAGGCCTGCTGGAAGCCTGCATTCCTTGTTAGGGAGCATGATGGAGTTCAGCATGGGCATGATATCTTGTGCACTGTTTTAGGCTCATCTTCCTGTATGAAAGTGATAGCAAACTCTGAACACTGTGACCACAATATGCTGGGAAATAAGTCAGTGGACTTCTCTATCACGTTTTGTGTGGGTGCTTGGCTTCCATGATACACAGGGTGAGCATGTTGTGTATTGTTTAGTAACATGTGCCATCAGCCATAGAATATAGAACAGTACAGCACAGGAACAGGCCCTTTGGCCCACGTTGTCTGTGCTGACCACAATGCCAAATTAAACTAAACATATCTGCCGGCACATGATCCATAACTCTCCATTCCCTGCAACGTTCATGTGCCTGTCTAAATGCCTCTTAAATGCCACTATCATATCTGTTCCTACCACCACTCCTGGCAGTGATTTTCAGGCACCTACTGCTTGCTCTGCACAGCTCCTTTAAACTTTCCCCCTCTTACCTTAAAAGCTAAGTCCTCTGGTGCTTGCCATTTCTACCCTGGGTAAAAGACTCTGCTATCTACCCTATCTATGCCTCTCATGATTTTATGAACCTCCATCAGGTCTACCCTCAGCCTCTGATTATCCAGAGAAAACAATCCAAGTATGTTAAACTGCTCCTCATAGCTATTCCTCTCCAATCCAGGCAGCATCCCGGTAAACCTCTTCTGCATCCTCTCCAAAGCGTCCACATCTCTCCTGACGACCAGAACCGATCTTTTTATGCCTGGCACTGTACTGCTGCTGCTAAACAACAAATTTCTCAACATACGTCAGTGATATTGCCTGATTCTGATTCGGAACACAACACTCCAGATGCAGTCTAACCAAAATTTTATATGGTTGCAACATGACATCTTGACTCTTCTACTCAATGCCCTGACCGACGAAGGCAAGCATGCCTTCCCTACTAACCCACTTACTTGTGTTGTCACTTTGAGAGAGCCATGGACTTGGGCCACAAGATCCCTCTAAACATCACTGTATACTTTCCTGCCATTTGCTGTATACTTTCTCCTTATATTTGACCTCCCAAAATGCAACACCTTGCACTTGCCTCCAATTGCCATTTCTGCGCCCATATCTGCAAATGTTGTCTGTGGATTGCTTTTGCCACACAATAGCTGTCTTCCAGGTTTCCAAGAGAATTGAAATGCAGCCATTTGGTGGGCTGCTGAAGACTGAGGGCACCATGACTCTCCCAGGATAATGGCTATTGACACAGAGCAGCTGGATACCAAAGGAGTGCCATCCATTTCATTTCCAGAAAAGGATAGGGTTGACATGTGGTAAATGCAAAGCAACATGCATGCAGCCAGTGGGAGTCTACACCACGGTACAACTTGTAACATTAGAAGATCAACCTCCACACGTTGATTCCCTGGGTGGAAATAATTCTTGCTCTTCTTCCTCTCTTCCTCCTCCAGCCCCTCCTCTTGCCTCTTCCTAGAGCTTGGCCTGATCTGCATGTCCTTTGTCCATTCTCCTTGTTATGTTGCAATACAAGGGGAATTGTATCCATACCTGTGAGCAACTCATTTGTACGAAGGCTTGAAGTCAGCAAAGTCATTCAACGACACACTGCTCCCTGTAGACTTTGCAATTTGAAATAATGAAAGAAAGCACCAAATGCTTGCAGAATCAAATCAGCATGCAGAAGAAATCAACCAGCGACTAACCTGTAAGTAGCTTATCATCCTTTTAAATGGTGGTGGTATGGTGAGGTCAGTGTGGGGTTGAGAACCCTTCCTGCTGTACAATGTACGTGGTATGGTATCAGCCGGAGCACTGAGTTTCAAAATGGCGACAGTAACAATAAAACAGCATTTGACATTATGATCTTCCAATGAGCATTCATGACATTCCACAATAATGCTCTCATAATTGCCGCGATTTGATCCTCAAATTAGCATGTATACTGTGCACAGTTTGGGTTCTTAAGTTGCCCATAAAACTGAAGCTAAAGATCTGAACACCATGCTGTATGTTACATGTACTTGGACACATGAATTCAACTGGCTTTAACAGTCTTTTGTGCTCAGAGGGAAAAGTACAACCATTTCTTGCTGACCGAAACTGAACAATGAAGGCAGTTGCCATGAAGGTGGCAGGAAAGAAAGGAATGAAATGAGGTGAAGTAAAGGTTGATGAGAATGTCCAGAAGAAACAGCTAGTTTGGCCTAAAATTACTCAACTGTATTAACTTACAAATAAGGCAGTTCCAGTTGTTTTTCTTTTGGTGATTAAACTCTTGTCAATTGCCATAATTATGGAAGATTTTATTACACCTTACAATAAGGCATATCTTCCTTGAACATCACATATATCTGCCTCTTGCAATATGGCAGAAACTTATCAGTAGATCTGCAGAATAAAAACTAATGGATTCACATTACTGATCCCCTTTGCTGTTAATAAACAAAAATCTAAAATTATATATGTGCTCGAGTTTTATTATTACTTTCTTCCTTTGAAGAATAATATCAGCACAACCAGAACAAATGAGCAGACAGTACCGGTCTACATCTGTACCAGCTTGCTCGATAACAAGTCAATTAATTGATTAAATTTCTGTTGATTAAAATGTTTCAATCAATTATAATCAATTAATCGCCACAGACCTGCTCAAGATAACCTATGGATCAGGAATGCATAATAAACACGTGGAATGCATATGTGCGTGAAATACAAATAAAGATATTTCAACCCATGCTCACGCACAAAATCTAAAAGCAAATAAGATTAACTATTTTTTTCTAAATCACAAGACAAATGGGCTTAAAGGCTACAGAAAAACACCAATGTGGAAACTACACAATACTTAATCATCTTTTGTGATTACTCAATAAGGATTAGCACTAAAGAAAGGTTCAATATTACATTTCCTTCTCTTATGCATTTTTATTTACTTTTGGTAATAACTGGCATCTTTAATATCCAGAAATATTGAAGTAGTGTTTTAAAGAAAGTTAACAAGCGCAAATTCAGGCACAATAAGATGCCCCAGCACGCAAATAATACAATATCAAGTGCTTTACACACAGTCAAAATTACTGTCTAAGATGGAAAGGCTAAATTCCTTGCAGGTTTTTTTTTAACATAAAGTCCCAATAAGAAGATCAGCACAATATACTGAAATAATGGAATATTCATCCTCCTAATCCATATGCAATTTTTCAGGAGCTGTTGAGCAATGAATGTGAGGCATGCCTGTATTCAGGATTTAAATAAGATGTCTTTCTAAAACATACAGTTATCATTTCCGCACCATCGCACCCAATATGACAAGGTTAGCATTTTCTTCCAGCTGAAATGAAGGGACCACAATGCAGTGTTGTCTTAAACAAAAAATATTAAGAAACATTATGTTTGTCAGTGAATTCAAGATCTAAAATAACATTTGGTCCCCATCCATTTTTACTTCAGGGAAAAACAACATATTGAATATCAATATCAGGTACAGATGTTTGCCAGGATATTGTCTGCTATTGAGCTAGATCATTCACTGTGCTATTGCACCTTTAATCCTTTCTGGTGAAATCAGGCCACAATCAGCTCAACAGCTATTGCAGAAAATAATGGGAAATTCTGAGGTTCTTTAAAACTAAAACAGATTAACAAATAATTACAATATTACATTAAGGGTACTCCAGCAAAATTAACTGGTCAAATTTGAATTCCTAATTCTGTTCATTTATTTACAGTTTATTAAAGTTAAATGTCCAAAATATAATACAGAAAGCTGTCTAGAAGGTGCCTGGTAATGATTCATTTAAAATTCTTATGAAGTAGAATTTCATGTTTGTTTTCACTTTTGGAAGGTTTATACATTACATGGTAGCTACTGCATTACGCAATGCACATACATTAGGAAACAGCCATTTGTGCATTGAAGCTCTATCAAATGTAGAACCGCAACAAAAAAAATCATTTTCCTGCATACCGAATTCTATTCAGACCCCTCAAAGTTTTTGATCCCACTGCTCAGCTGTCCTCTGCATATTTCAGTGAAGGCCATTTTAGGCTCTGACATAGTGGAACAAATTAATGGAACATACCAGAGCTTCTTTACCTTCCCCCTCTGAAATGGGAATCACTGATTACATCTGAGAATTTATAAGCACCCAACAAAAATTTCAAATGTCAAAGTGGGCACAAGTGTCCCTGGCACCAGTAGGTAATGTAAGTAGATCATAATGTTTCGGAAGCACCATGATGCATGGCCACTCATGATTAATAAGCAGTGCACTGGTCAGTAATTTAGATAATCCCTTCCCGTTCTACATGCGTTAAGATATTTTAAAGAAGTGTTTCTAACTGCACAATACAGGATAGATGCTGTCAGTGAGAAATTCTGTTATGAAAGGCTTAAGGATTGTTTGTCTTTTGAAAAGTGGGAAATGGTTTTCTATTACAATGCTGTTTCTATCGTGACAGTATGAATTCAAAAGTGGGTTTGATCAGGGAAATCTTTATCTGCTAAAGAAAAAATGCTAATTCTATAATGACTGAAACAAAAGAAAACAAGAATGCATGCCTGAGAGATATCCGAAGAAAATGCATCACTTAGACAAATGAACCATCAGCATTATCGATCCATCTGCGTTAGCTCTCGTCTACATGATAAAAATTACAAACTGAAAAACTACATGTGAACAAATAGATCAAGTGCACTGGCAAGAAAATGCAAAGAATATTAGCCAAGAATAATGACTCGTACATAATAATATAGTTAATATAAATTGTTTAGAGCCCTTTGGTGCTGACAAATATAGCTGTGCTGAATTTCTGAACCACTGAAGCCACTGAGGAACAATTTTGTAGATTTCATCAACAGCTCTAATTATGTTCCTGTCAAGTCTAGAACAAAGTAATCCATAACTGGGGAGCCCATTCAGAGACAGTAACGCACAGAGGTAATTTATGCCCAAGACACAAGGCACCTTTGTATTTAGTGTACACAACACTTTGCTAACAAGAGGATGTACAGAATTTATGAGGAGAACCATGAACAGGCAGCTCTTGATGATTTTAACAAATTAAAGACAGTGGGAAAGCTCTAGATTGAAAAACAACTGTTCAGCAACTGCTTTAGTCAGCTCTTGAACCATAACAATGGCAATAAATGACGCTGGTAGCTAGGGCATTAATCTGAATTAACTTAACCCTATAATGTACTGTATTTCCTTTCCATAATTCTAACTTAATATTGTGAGAAACTGGAATAAACAAGATAGGATATGATCCTTTACATGTATGCAACAAAGCACATGTTCCTGGCATCAGCATGTTCACCACTTACGTAGCACATTTAACACAGTTAAATGTCCCAAGGTGCCCACAGGAAAATTATCAGACAAAATTGGACATCAAGCCACAAAATAAATGTTAGGACTGATGATCAAAAGCTTGGTTAATTATGTTGTATTTTTAAAAAGCAAAGGGAGGGAATTCCTAAACTAGGGCCTTGACTGCAAATGGCACTGCTGCCCACACTGGAGTAATTAAATGGGAATACATAAGAAACCAGGATTTGAGGAGAGCAGCGACTTCAGGGAATTGTAGGGCTGAGAACGCTACAGAGGTAGATACCATTAACATCAAAAATGCTTATGTTTACTGTATGTTTTGAAGAATTAATCTAGAAAGATTTATAAAATGCATATGGGGTTGACACCATAATGACAATATACTTATCCTTTTACTACAGGACAGGAATGTTTAGAAAATTATTGCAAAATTTATTGTCAATTAGGATTCCCTAGCCATTTGAGAAAAGTTGATTAGATCATCCTGAAAATCATCAGTTTAGAGCTGTTCACTTACTTTGCCTGCGAGCAAGAGTTTATGCAATATAGTCCCTGCAATATGTGAGGTTCCCAATGACTGGGGGATTAAGTCCAAGGAAGAATGTAAAACACAGACTTGGGGTGAAAAGGCAAACATTTGTGATATCAAGAAGCAAAATAGTTTAACCAGTGTTCAGGTGAGAACTTGAAATGCAATGTCGTATGTGATTACAAAGCATCTGTAAACACTGGGGAGCTTTACGGCACATAAATCTTCATAACTAGAAACAGCCATTCGGTTCACAGTTTATTGATTCAACTCATGTAGCAATCCATTCTTGTCCTCCAATTAGTTCATGTGGAAGACTGTACTCTGTTATATCACTATCGTGTCCAGAAATTGACAATTTATCCTGCAACAAAAATCTATCCAGTACCTTTTTGAAGACTTCCATAAATCAATCTAAAGTGAGACATTTCCTTTAACTCTCTTTTAATAAGTAATTTTGACATCATGTTTACTTCTATCAAAATCCTGATTTATTTTAAAGGCATATTTACCAACTGTGGCCTGTATCAATAGTATAAAACCAGAGTAGTATTTACTCCAGGTTTTGCTGTCAAACATTTTGTTTCAAAAGGAAAGTTAGAGATTTGTACTTTGAAACTCTGCATAATGTATTGAGTTGTGAAAATATTCAGTGTTTGAGAACTTCTCACTTCTTCACTTCTCCAGGCTCCCAACTCCAGTTTATCTCAGACCACAACACAAAGAGTGGAACTTATCCTACTTGTTGAGCCCATTTACCACATACCCCTGCTCTGATTAGATCTTAAACTTCCCACAAAGACAGAGTAAGATGCTTTCCAAGATACCTTTTGAAAGTCAAATTAAGGAAAATACTTGGAAAAATTCTTGCAAATTGCATGTAATCATTTCATTAATCTATTAAGGACACGACGAACAGGTTCATAGTTTCCCAAGTTGTTCCTTGGTGACATTTATTTTATATCAGCAACTTTCCTCTTCCTAGTTATCAATGAGTGGCAAGAGTTCTGCCAGTGTCCTTTTATTTTCTTTCATTTCCCTAGGAATCATTTGATGAGTGGCATCATGTTCTTATGTACTTCCACAGCCTCTGGTTGTTGTAACACCCCTTCTTCCGGTATTATCTAACTTCTTCGCACATTTCTGAGAATCTGCGTAAGAACATAATGCTATTCACAGACAATATGACATTTCTTAACTTCGAAACTGATTATGTTAAACAAACTCACAAGTGAAGTTTTTTTTCTGTAACATAGATTAACAAAATAGAAATTTACCTCATAAAGATTGCAATTCAGTAACAGGGGTTTTGAATACAATGTATCAGGTTGATTTCTCTCTTCATTAATTAGTTCAACATAATTCATTTTCTTTTTTAAACTACTAAATTAACTTGTCGCAGCTGGTCCGTTTTAATGCTCCACAAAGATCACCCCTTGAAAGAAATAAACAGTCAAAGCAGATACTGTGAGCTCAAATTATTCAGGACTTAATTAAAAAAAAGAACCACTTAAAAACTACTGGTAATACATTATGGCTGGACCAATGGTACCTACTTGGTTTTCCTGAAAAAATTGAATGACTAATTAATGAATAAGGATGTAAATCCAACACACTTTGGAGTATCAGAGCTCCTAATACTAAATTGCAATCTTTATTAAGAAAATTTCTATTTTAGTTCATTTATGTTTTTGCAAAAAAAAATCAATTATGAATTTGTTTAACATAACCAGTTTTGGAGTTGAGAAATTACTAATCTACAATTCAAAGTGAATAACCAAGATTCATTGTGCAAGACAATTACAGTGCCGTAAATAATGACAAGATGTATGTGGAAGAAACTATTAGGTTGCACCAACTTTGGTTACAAAAGGTTGAGAATTGTAGGAGCCAAGTGACAACATAGGAGCTACTGAGTTCTAGCATGGGAAAAATTGAGCAACAGTAGGTCATTATGCTGTAACATTAGGAATTGATTTCAATGACATGGGTATCTGTGTAATAGATTATGTAGAATGGTGGATCTGGAACTTAGATGGGCGAAGAAAGAAAAAATGCAGAACAACTGGCTGTACCATAAATTAATGTCAGAATCATGTGAATGAAAGTAAAATCAGAGGAGAAGCAGCAGAGATGAAATGACGTGAGGAATCTGGATAATTTTCCTTCCCTTTCGGAAGTATGTGGTGCAAACATTGAAGGTTTTGGAGAAATTCCAACTAATTCAAGGGTATACTAAAATGCAGTCATGGTGAACTAGTGGTGCAGGTAGAAGATTACAGGTCCTATAAGTGAATTATTCTAATATACTGAATGACAGCAAAGAGCACACTGCCAGTTGATATGTTTTTCGTTCTTGGTCAATCTAAGTTCCAGGTCCACAATTCTGCATACTCTGTTACATAGATACCCATTTCATTGAAATCAGTTCAGCTGAATGACCTACTCCTACCCATTCTTTCCCATGCTGTAACTCAGTAGCTCCTATATTCTCGCTTGGCTCCTACAATTCTAGTGCCAAAGGAAGAAACAAAAAGCTGCTTACTATGTTCCAAGGACAACCACCTTTGGCTGAACAGTGTTGTACTGACAAGCTCTAAAATGACTAAGAGCCAATTCTATCCCAAACTCTCAAGAAAATAGTTTCCTCAGTGATTAACAATTATTAAAAATCCAGGGTAAAAATGTACACTGAAAAAATCTGCTCACATCAAAACTTAATATCAAATAAATAAAAACTGCTTACCAAATTTATAAACCCTATCAATCACCTTTATTGACAGAGTGATTTGGTCATCACACTTCTTTGATGACAGGTTTTTTGTGTTCTAAGAGTTAAGGATCATCATTCTACATAGTGAGATTGGCAGGTTACTACACTTAACGCTACTGTAGGCTGGATTTCAATTGACCTGTATCTTCCTTTAAAGCATATTAGCCAAATTAGTAACCAACACGGAGATTGAAATTGCTCAGTTGTTTTCTTTGCTGGTGATCCACAGCAGCAGCTAAAGGAGGGTTAGGTATAAATAACCTGGCTGTAGTTCAAGTAAAAATATTGAAGCTTACTAACTCCCGGGGAGAAGAGTCTGTAAAAAGAAATGACAGGCCAGCCAAGCAGCTGATTTGTCCACAGAAACATATCTGTACAGGGCTGGTTGAAGTATCGTTTGGCAATGAGAGAAGTAGGATGTTTTAATTATCTCACAAGACAGTTTTAATACAAAACATCTTGTTCAGATGAGCCATAGACAAATTATTGACTAGTGGCTTTCAGAAACCAAATTTCTAAAAATTTTGCCAAATAATTCAGTATTCTGCTATTATTTTCCTTTGGCTTTAACTACTGAAGTTTGTCCAATTGTATAAGCAACCAATACAGTGCATATTTATGAATTATTTACCAGTGTATTGTCAACCTTAACACTTTTTGTCGGTAAGAATTTTTTTTTTGAATGACCACTTTTGATTGCAATGAATTTTCCTTACTTAACACAAGAACAATTTTACATCTTTTCCAATGGAATGTGCATTTTCCCCACCAGTTTAAAAATCACAATAATAGCCTTGATAAATGGTCTGTCTTCTGGAAACAGTGGTGCAAGTTATTGAAATTAGTGGCACGTTTGTAAAAGCTATTTGATTCAAAATTCAAAGGAACTACCCACCGTAGCCAAGCTGTAATCACACGGCAGGAAGCTGGCACCAACACAATAAGACAAGCAGTAAGGCAGCAAAAAAAGGAAAGGAGTTTTCCGCATTTTTAAGTGGGTGAACCTGAATGAATAAAGGTGTCAGCCATTAGCAATTTCTTATTCTTTCAGTGTAATCATCAATTTGTGCGTCAAGTGGTTCAGCGGATCTACAACTATCTGTGGCAGCACAGGAAGCTCCGCATGGTAATGTCCCAGCTAATTTAAAGCCCTTGTGTTGTTGAATCAAACTTGACAAGGCACCAGCAAAACAGAAACTATTATGCCACGTGAGAATTGGCAAAGAATTGGAATAGTTTGAATGGCAGATACAAAAGAGATTGCCAACATGGAAAGCAGTGAAAGAGATATTTGTAAATTTAAGAGAAAAGAGGCCTGCAGGTAGTTATAAAATTATTTATGAGTCATTTTCTTTCAGTATCTTTGATCTACTAGGTCGAAAGCAACCTTCCATACAAGCAACCTTCACCCCAGAGAATGTTTAATCGGAAGATTTTCACTTGCATTTATTTAATAACAGGACTCTGTACTCAGTACCTTGCCTTATATGATTTGGACCAAAATACAAGAACAACAATAATGAAGCTTGCAGAAGGTACAAAAATTGTCTATGTAGTTGACAGTGACAATGAAAATTTTAGATGGTAAAAATATACAGTGAGTTGGGCTGAAAAGGGACAACTATAATTTAATCTAGATTAGTGTTAAATAATACATATGTGGAAATGATAAAGTACAATAAACAGGAAGATATTGAGTGATCTAGACAAATGTGTTCCATTTACCTGTAAAAATAAAAGAAAAAGTTCAATACGGTGATTAGAAAGGCAAACCGGATACTGACAATTACAATAAAAGAGCAGGGTGATTATGCCAGCATGGTACACAACACTGGTTAGAGCACAGCTTGAGTAATATGTAGAGTTCTGATAACTACACTACAGGAAAGATATGATTACATTGGAGAGAGTGCCGAGGAGATTTATGAGGATGTTGCCAGGAGTGGAAAAATTTAGCTATGAGCAAAGGTTCTAGCATTTAGCGCTGCTTTCTTTGGAACAGAAGAGGCTGCAAGGAGACTAAGTTGGGGTGTATAAAATTATGACAGCAATGGATAGAATAAATCAGAAGGAAGTATTTCTTTGAGCAAAGTGGTCAAAATAAGGGATATCGATTTAGCGTAATTGATGGAAGAATTAGAGAGGAGATGAGGAAAAGAGAATGGTAGGGATTGGGGTCACAAACTTGCTGCCTGAAATAGTGATGGAATCAGAAACCCTAACTACATTTCAAAAGTACTTGGATATGTACTTGAAGAGCTGTAATGTGGAGAACTATGGACCTACTGCTGGAGGGTGGGATTAGGCTATGTAACTCTTCTTTGACAGGCATGGAGATAATGAGCCAAATGGGCCCCTTATTTGCTAAAATGTTCTCTGATTTTATGAAATGCCAGTCATGTTTCTAAATTTTTGATTTAATTAATTTTTTTGTTAAATTTATTTACAGTGTGGTAACAGGCCCTTCCAGCCCAACGAGTCCGTGATGCCCATTTTAAACTCATGTTAACCTACTCGCACGTCTTTGGAATGTGGGAGGAAACCGGAGCACCTGGAGGAAACCCACGCAGACACAGGAGAATGAACAAACTCCTTACAGACAGCGACAGGAATCGAACTCCGATCACTGGCGCTGTAATAGCATCACACTAACCACTACGCTACCGTGCCTTTTCGAAATAGATTTATGTTTGCAACCAAACCTACAGAATATTCTGCATTTGCACCTATCAAAGCAATAGGCATAATATATATGTTATAGTTTAATCCAACCAAAAAATCTTAATGAATGTTTTAATTTTATATTAATTTATTTTCATTCTTAACCCAAACAAATGATTGTACAGGAATCATTAAATAAACTGTCAATAGCAAAACCATTACTTTATTCTTCCCAAATTAACTTCCCAAAATAAAAGCACAAAACCAGATTTTAAATGTGAAAAATATTACATGCTATTACATATTTAAGAGAAAAAAACTTTTTCCCTCTCTGAATTATCTGGTTAATAGTTTATTAGTGCAATTTAAACAACTTAGCACAACCATTTTAGTAGAATCATTTTTCTACATAAATTTAGTTGCTGAGATCAGTCATGTTACTCATATCAGAGTATAAGTTAATAAGTTCAAAGATTTATTTCCGTAGTAAACCATGAAAAGGAAATTTGCATATTTTTCATCTAGAATGACCATAAAATAATTAAGTAATTATTTAGTGCGATTTATAATGTTTCAAAGAAATCAGGAATTCACCTCCTACAGGAAAATGGAGATCTCAGCTTTGTTCGTATGGGCAGTCACATTCTACAGCTTCTTTTCTGCAGAACTAATCGTAAAGAGAAACAACTCCCTTGTGTTTGCACAGCATTAACAGTTTACCTCACTGAAAAGTATTAAAAATGTATATAATCTGGAAAGTAGTTAAATCCTGCCACTGGATTCAGATGATACATAGATATTATTTGAGGTTTGTCACCATGAGATGTAAATCAGAAATATTCAATGAATTAGGGATCATGTATTTGTTAACATTATATCTGAGTGAATGCTACTTTATTCATCACTAAGTAAACTTGCATTTAATTGCCCTGCTAATAAACTGATTCAAAGGTGATACAATCTTCATTTTATCAAAATGTGAAAGCCCTTGCTTTGGAAAAGAAAGGGTATTTGAACATCTGTATCAAGTGATTTCTTGCTAGCTTGATGATGGGTAAATTAATTGATTCAGTATCACTTAATTGATAAATTTCAATTAACTATAATTAATCAACAAATGTATCAGTACATTTCTACAATAATGACGGCTTTACAATCGAAAAAAGGAAAAATTGTAAGAAATAACAAGATGAAATGGACCACATGAACACTAGAAGAAAGCTGGAACTTTTATTGTTTAAGTAATGGCGAAGTTACAAGACTTAAAACCACAAGCTATATATTTACTGAGAGAAGAAACAGGTGATTACTCTCTGCAACACAATCAAGAGCTTGCACATCCTTCTATATAAAAAAAAGGTGAGGTGATTCGTAAACCCAAGGGCAACCCATTCATCGTGTCCTGTTATCACATTTGCCATAAGGGGAACCCATTAAGAAGGGTGGTCTAAAATCTTAAAGATAAGGCCTTCAGACACCAAGTTACATATGGATTACACCAGGAATATCCATTTTAACGAGTATGTTGATGGACTAAAATACCTTGCAAGAAAATTCAACTATCCAAGGTACTCGCAGCTATAGATCAGCAACTGAGCATCACACAGATTCTACTGGTATTTGCTGGATTCATTTTGTAGTATTTGGCAGAAATTGGTTTTCTCTTTCTTCAATTTTAGTTCAAATAACGTTAAATAATACCATCCTATGAGTATCTGATAACAAGCTGCCACCTTCTTCTGTTTTTAGCTTTTGATCATGCAGTTGTTATGCCCTTAATATTGCAAAGTCTTTGCTATACCTGGGGCAGGATGAACAAAAGGTAGTAATTGAGGTCCACATCCATCATTTGGACACTATCGAAGGTGTTCTTAGAAAACCTTCTGCAGTCTCATGTGACTCAATGTGCATTGCCCTTGATGCTGGTGCATTGTATATACGACAGGCTGGTGTTGAGGAAGTTCAATCACCAACTGGTTCCCCAGATTATTTTATCGCTTTATTATAACAGTGGCTAATTTCAAGGGTAAAGTGTCAATTCATATCAATATTTTCAATGGAATACATTTTATAAGGGATAGGAACCTGATAATGATTATGCAGCTGATATTAAGTGTACAGCTAGTTTGATTGCTGTAGTATGTCCAATGTGCTATTAATTCTAAAGTGGCCTTAAAACAATCAGGTTCACGAGAATCATAAAAGTTTTGTTGAATCTTATTTGGACCTGTTGACAAAGACAGTTTGAATGGAATAGACAAAATAAAATCACACATTTCCTTCAATTGTGATCACGACTACATTTTGTACTAAGTCTGTTCAAAGGTTTTTAGAATAACGTGACACTATACATGATTTTTGAATCACTTTTTTTCACAGAATGGTAGAACTGTTATGGCACAGAAGAAAGCCATTTGGCCCATCAAGGCCATGCCAGCTCTCATGGAGTAATGCTGTCAGTTCTATTCCTCTGCTGCTTTCTCAAGGCCTCAAATAATTGCAAATAAACATGACACATGCATATTCATTCTTAATATTTCATAGTCAAACCCACTGTTAAAACAGCACCAGAGGTTTTCTGTTTAATTCTTCAAACTTCTATTTACTTTAACAAGCAATGCATTTTGTTTTTAGACACTGGAAATATATGATAGACAAG
>JARFYF010000063.1:106716125-106729186 GCA_030265395.1 Rhina ancylostomus
TTATAGGGCATCTGCATGCATTTGCTCACTGACTCAACAAGTCCAAATCACAGTGGACCCTCTAGTCTTCCTCTTCACAGCTCACACCCCACCTTGCTTTGTGTCATCCTCAATACTGAAGATATTACTTTTAATTCCCTTATCAAAAGCATCAGTATACATTGTGAATATGTGTGTTCCAAGCACCGAACCCTGAGGTACCCCACTATACACTACCTGACACTTGGAAAAGGACCTGTTTATTCCTACTTTTTGTTTCCTGTCCAGTTCTTTATCCATGTCAGTACATAATCCCCAACCCCATGGTGTTTTAATTTTACATACAAATTTCTAAATAGGACATTGTTGAAAGCACTCTGAAAGTACAGATATAACACATCTATTTTCATTGGTTCTTTCCCATCCATTCCACTGGGTACATCCCTAAAAGAACTCTAGTAAATTTGCCAGGCATGATTTTCCTTTAGTAAATCCATGCTGGCATTGACTGATCCTGTTACTGTTTTCCAAATGTTCTTTCATTGCATTTTAACAGTGGACTCTGGTTTTTCTCCACTGTTGTTGTCACGCTAACTGGTCTATCATTCCCTGTTTTCTCTCTCCCTCCTTTTGAAAATAGTGGTGTTACATTAGCTACCCTTCAATATGTAGGAACTGATCTACTGTTGAAAGGATGTTGGAAATTGTCTATCAATACATGCAGTATTACTGGAGCCACTTCCTTGAGTACACTAAAAGTATATCTGAATGAACCACATCTACCCTAGTGTATTGTGGAGGGCCGTGGCTGTAACATGGCAGTACTGCTCATTACCTGGTCGAAAGACACCCCACTGTCAATCAAGGTCTGACTCCACCCCACCTATCAGTGCACATCTGACCATTGGCCCCTTTAAGCACCCCTGTACTTAGCCTCGGGTCATTGGTGTTCTGTGATTGATTAGCCTCTGCTGGCACTGGGCCATTGGCCTTTTTGAACTACCTGGGCTGGACCCCCCAGCCCTCCAGCACTGTAAAGAGTGCCATGTGTTCCCGGTTCATTCTCATTGATTGCTCCAAGGGATTCATTCTGCTTTATTCCAGGCCAAGGAACCATGGAATGGCACTGGAGAGACCATTGGTAAGGTGTGCACTTCACCAGGGTTAATTAGTATCCCCGGTAGCGTAGAGCCGTGCCTGCACTGAGTCAAGGGGTGGCGGGTATCATATTGCTTTTCCTTGATTGTCTGTATCCAGTTAATTGTGTGTGCATGTGTGTATTTTACCCTTGTTGTGATTTTCCCATGCTCTCTATCACCAGTGCTCGCTCGTGTGTGTGTATGTGTGTGTGTGTGTGTGTGTGTGTGTGTGTGTGTGTGTGTGTGTGGGGCTCCGTTACCTTTTCCCTGCATTTGTCTTTGTAAATAAAATCATTTACCTCTAAGACTGTGTTCAGAGTCCTTGTCCTTCGAGATCTCGAATCTGTTTCACAACACCTAGGCAGACTTCTGAAGAAGCAAAATCCTCCTGCAATATTAAACTGGTCAGAAAATAATTAACAAAGACTACTGATGGAAACTTGTTCCACTGGCCAGTTTGCTGTCGATCATAATGTTTTTTTTAGTAAAAGGATGATTCTGTCTTAATCAGTACTGTGAGCCAAACTACTTCAGCAGTATGGATTTCCTAGCACTATCCATTCAGGCACTTTCTTATTTACCTTTGTTATTATAGTCATTGTTCATTATGGGAACAAACCATTCAGCCCATCAACAGTTTGCACAAATCAATGCTTTCCCTCTCAAGCCCCTTCCTATGCATTTGGAATGACTGACAGGTGACAAATAACAGTTAATGGAACAGTCATTAACAAGGTCTCATACTTTGGAACAAGAATGAAGAAATTTAATACAAGAGCATAGATGTGGTGGTGCCAGCTGAATGAAGGTGAGTGGAGTCTGTCTGGCAGGGTACACCAGAAAGGGAGAGGAGACGAGGATGTGTCCAGTTGCAGCATTTCATTGGAGATGTTGGAAATTATGGAGTAAAGAAGCTGATGGGATTGAAATGTGAGGACAAGGGTGGAAGGAGAGATCTGAGAGCAGAAGTGTAAGCAAGGAAATCCTAAGTGCTAGAAGAAAGGGGATAAAGCTGAATATTGGAAATGCTCAATCTCAGGTTGGAATGACTAATTGTCTAATATTATTGAATTCATTGTTGAATCTTGAAGGCTGTCAAAAGATGAGCTTCTGTTCCTCAAATTAACAAAAGAACAGCAGGAGGTAGAAGACAGTGCAGAAGGGAGTGGGATCGAGACTTAAAGTGATTGGAAGCTCAGGGTCACCCTTGCTGGATCAATAGAGGTGTTCTGCAAAGTTATCACAAGATCTCTGGTTGGTTTCCCCATTGTGACCACTGAATACAGCATAGGGAAGTAGACGTAAATTGCTGCTTCACTTGAGTCCCTGCATGACAGGAATTAAGTAGATGGGAAGGTGTTTCATCTCCTGAAGATGGATAGAAAGGAGAGTGGATATTGGTGGAGATTAAAGAGTGGATCATACTGTCATTGAAAGCAACAGCCCCTTTGGAACACTAAAAGGGGAGAGGAGACGAGGATGTGTCCAGTTGCAGCATTTCATTGGAGATGTTGGAAATTATGAAGTAAAGAGGCTGGTGGGGTTGAAATGTGAGGACAAGGGTGGAAGGAGAGATCTGAGAGCAGAAGTGTAGGCAAATCATGGCTGAGGAAGAAGGAAGGCATATTGGTAACATTAGCATGAAAGGTGAGCTTGACGGAATAGATATAATAGAAACAGAGACGCTGGGAAATCAGAATGAAGTCCTTACAAGAAGCTGGGTGGAGGAATTCTGGTCAAGATAGCTGCAAGAAATAGTGGGGTTTGCAATAGTGGGGTTTGCAGTGGATACTGGTTGCCAACCAATCTCCTGAAATGGAAATAGGGAATTTGAGAAAGGCAAGAGAAAAGTCAGGATGTATCAGTAAAATTAAATTTGTTCCTGTATTCTGTCTATAATTTGTTTAATAATATTTAGAATATTAGTAATTTTAAAAACCCAACTTATGATCTCTGGTGAAAATCATTGGTTAGTCTTAACCTATGTAAACAGCATCTGAGCAATATTGAGGGATTGTTCTATCTTGCAGTGTGATAAATATCAAACTAAGACACATCTGTGTGCTAAAGCTCACAAGACAAGCCATTACACTCTTTTAAATTTCTTAACAATTTTAAATTGTTAACTTGTCATCATTGGCTCCTTCCAAGCAAAATGCTCTTTTTGTATTCACTCTATCAATATATTTCATAATTTTCAGAGCATTTAATTAATCTCCGCATCATGTTCTTTGTTTCAGTGGAAATAATCCAATGTCAACTATCTTCATATCTCTAGTTTCCAGTCCTTGGATCATCCCGTACATTCGACACACTTTAAATGATCAAATGACTTAATGACAAAAGTTTATATTTGATGAAAAGTGTTGTGCCCATGCATGTTTTTCTGAAGTAAAACCAAATTTGATATATATTTTATAATGAATTATAATTATTGGGAATTTTATTTATCCAAAAGAAGACAGGGTTTGGGAAGATAATCTGAGTGAGAAAGGAAATGATTTTTGCAATAGCGATATTTTCTCAGTCAGTATGTTGTCATTTCAACAAAGAAGGAAGCATTAATTGAACCAATTCTGAGCAATGAAGCAGACTCTGCAGGTAACCTAAGAACAGAAAAACGCTATGATACAGGAGGATCTCAGCAGGCCAGGCAGCATCCGTGAGTTCGAATGCTGCCTGGCCTGCTGAGTTCCTCCAGCATCATAGTGTTTTTCATCCAGATTTCAGCATCTGCAGCCCTTTGTTTCTCTCTTACCTGAAAACTGAAAATTTGTGAAATGCTAATCAGATTATATTCATCTTCAATGTAAGAAAACAGAATACGCGGGTATTATTTTTATACAAAGCAAATTGTATGCAAGTATGAATAGATGCAAGCATCAGAAAATAGAATCATAGATCAAAATCAAAAAGGCAAAAAAAAAATGTACTAATGAAATAAATGCCAGTGAAGCGTAAATGCTCTATACTTCAGAGATAAACATAGCAGGTAAGATACCTTTTATAGAAAAGGAAAGAATAAAGAATCATTTGTCTCACTCTTTTGTCTTTTTTCATTCCCTCGCACCGCTTCTCATGGTTCAGTTAGTAGTATTGTTGCCTTTGAGTCAGAGAGTGTAAATGGATGAAGCCCCTGTTTCCATGCTGTATGACTCTATGATTCTATGATATCCTGGACAATATTTATCGGTTACTCAATGTCACAAAATAAAAGAGATGTGTACTCATTCACATTATTGCATTGCTATTTGTGGGGGCATGTTGTGTGCAAAATTGGATGCCATGTTTCTACATTACTATGTGAGAACACTTCAAAATATAATCATTGGTTGTAAAATGCACTGGGATAACCTGAGGCCACACAAAGCACTATGTAAATACAAGTTTTTCCATAGTATTATTGAACCACTGGGAGGGATTATTATTCAAAGAGGAAAGCTAAGTAACAAGTTGCTCAAACTTAAGGGTGACAAGTCACCAACATCTAATTGTTTTTATCCAAAAGTTCCAAGGAAATCCAGAAAAATAATCTAAAAAATTATACCAGAGGTGTGACGGAATGGGGTTAAATGACAAGATCAGTGAGTATTTTTCTGAAGTCATTGGAGAAATTGGAGCAATTGGAGAAAACACTTATTACGCACAATCAGTTGGTATATGTATTTATAAAGGAAATTAAATTTTAAATAAGTAGTGGGTAGTGAATCATAGTAGAACTAACATAGAAAAGGGATGACATAGATTCAGCAGGGATGAGGGAATGTAGGTATAAGGAGAGAACTGGAATTTTGTACTCCATGTTACAAATTATTGCAAGCAGATATATATTTGTGAAGTCTTTCCACTGGACAGCCAGGTGTTATGCAGTGATATAAGTCAGAGATAACCACAAAGAGTTAAAATGGAAACTATATATGGAATGTGGTAGGTATATTGTATTCTCCACCATTAACCATCATTGAAGCAAGATCTATTATTTTGAAATAAGGCAATTAGTGGCATGAGAAATGAGAACAATTAAACATAGGAGCAGTGAACAGAACAGTAGGACTGGATTAAATAGTTTATGTTGAAAAAAATCGGTGCAAATTTGCTGGTCTAGATGACTTGTTTCTGTGCTGTACTGTAACATTCAGCCATGTCTATGAATAGTATAAATGATAGGGGACTTGGCATAGACACAAACAAAATTCCACTAGACAGTGCTTGCCAAAGAGATCATTCCATTTACCATTGCCTTTTACTACTGTCAAGCCAGATCGTGGGCTAATTTTGTTAACCTAGGAGCTTGCTTAAAAGCTTCACAAATGCCTTAACAAAGTTTTAAATTATATCCACCATTTCCATCTACTTACTTGGCTTCATTTCCAAGAAACATCATTGGATTTATGACACATGACATGGCTTTAATACTATTTTATTTATGATTCTCAGTTCTTTAGATAGCTATTAATCATATACTCAAACATGTTTAATGGTAATTTCATGCTATACATGTTGGATAACTGCACAACTCATGTTTCATTGTTTTTAATATTAAAGTTACATGATCTGTTTTTCTGTTCTCAGTACAAGTTGTATATTTATGAATCCCCTAAAAATCAGTCAGAAACCCCACCTATTCTCATACCAATTTTTCAAAGATTCTATGAACAATTTAATCTAGGACTGCTACTCCAATGATATTGAGGGAAGATTCTTACTCAAGCTCATTATTACCTTGATATCCCTAAGCATAAATGATTATCAAGATATTAAGTTGGATTTGTTTGCAGTAAAACTTCCAAATATTGAATTATGGTTAATGGTAAATTATATATATCCTTATATCCCACCTTGGTAAAATTGCATATCAGTTTGGCTATTATCCAGAGGTGGACTTAACTGATCACATACATTGCAAATTCCAATTAGTTACCTGTTACATACCAATATGGTTATAAATCACACATACCTTATTCACGTCTTATTCTGTATGCACAAACTAAACATTATCCAAAGAAAATAGTATTTAATATAACTTGAGTATTGGTCAAACAACTGCTTGTGGTTCCCTATACATTAATTATTCAAAATATAACACAAAATCATTTGTAAACCAGAAGTGACATAGTAGTATAGTCTAATCCTCTGCTGTAGTATTGTACAATTCATTTTACCCTAGTCTTCTCTCTCATAATGTTAGAATGAAATGAATTGTCCTGGTGATGTCATATTATAGACTTAGTGCAAAATTATTTGGAAATGTTTAAAAATCATGATTCTGGATTAATTTTTTTTAAACAAAAGAATGACCTGATCTCCACAGATGGTAATTTAAAAGAAAGTTGATTATTTCAGGACATGCAACTTAGTTTTAATCAGTATATATAAATTTTGAGGAGTCTTCCTTCTGTGACTGCAGCCCAGTGTCCACAGGGGTTAGCCAGTGCAAAATTTCAATGGTCTGTTTATAAAAGGGTTGTCTGTCAAGTGGTGTATTGCATCCAGAGTGGTCACATTGTTCTACTAGACTATATTAAGGCAATTGCTTCCAAACCTTTTGTATGGGAATTCCCACAAATCCTAACACAATCACACAGCCCATCTACAAACATGTTTCCAGGGTGTTTAATGTTAACTTCAGAAAGAAAGTGTGAGATGCTAAAGTGTTACCATAGCCAATGATGATTTTTGTTAATTAACGACATTGGAAATCACTTGCTTGCACAAATTAGAAATCAGAATTCTTGAGACAGATGCTTATGGCTCTACTTAGGCCATGTGAATGATACTAGACAGACAAAATATTGTGATCTCACGTATCCTCTGGGAGCCCCCCACAGAGATTCATTTGGAACAAAATGTTATTATACATTAAAAAAGTTACAGAAGATAAAGTAAGAGCAATAAGGATCTTTTAAATCTACTTAGTAAATGACTCAGTAAATTATTTAGATAGTCTTTGGATGAATATCATTGATTTAGAAGTGAGTTTTAGCAAGTTAAAGCTTTGGTTACTTTATATATATTTAAAAAGCAGCTCAATGACTTTGTAACATATAAGTTCTCTGAACCATACTTAATCAAATTCTCAAATTTTTCACAACTATTTCAAAAACAGCTCTTTGCTTCAAACTAATCTTTAAAACATTCATACACTACAAAACAAACAGAAGAGGGCTACATTTTTGTAATGACTGATTCATTTAATTAAATCCAGATATCTAATAATACAAAGCAAATATTGCAAATCTGAAATAAAAACAGAAAATCCTGGAAATAGGCAACAAGTCAGGCAACATCTGTGGAGAGGGAAATAGAAGAGCTTTTGAACATCTCTACAGATGCTGTCTGACCATTGAGCATTTTTTATGACCATACTTAACATCTGGAAGAAAATAACATCAATGTTTCTTTAGTTAATGATATAAAATCACAAAGTGGGTTACTGCCTATTGTTCCCATCTGTCATATCAGTGATTTATTTTATTTAGATCCTTCTTTAAATCGACATAACCTCTTATCTATCTTTAATTCAAATCTGATTGACCACATTATTTGTTCCACACTCTCAAACTTCTCCATCAACTATTCAGCATCCACCACTAAGACATTCTTCTGCAAAAGGCAACCCAATAAAAATGTGTTTTCTGTCTTGACGTCTTACATAAAAGAAAACTCAATTTTCATGAACATTGCTGTTTACCTGTGAATTATGAATTATGAATTATAGTACTGCTACTTTGCATATCATTTTTAAGAACACCTTTTGCTAGTTCTCATTATGTCTTCTTATGAGGTTTCAATAAAACACCTTGTATGGTGACAGATCAATTAGCAGCTTTTAAAATACTTGAGAGAAACCTCAACTAATGTCAACCCTGACATAATGAAAAGTTTCTATCATCCATAAAATTTAATTAAATTAATAAAATATAAAAGAGAGACTAAAATTAATAAATAATGCGTTGTGCATGAGAAATCATATAACCTGTAGAAATGAATAATGATTTTTTAATGTTGTCACAGCACTCACATAAAGCGGTTGCTGCAGCCTCCATTGTGAGGTGTGAGGGTTTGAGCTGAGTGTTGATGCATATAGTTGATGCATATACTTAATTGAATCAAATCTACTGAAGTATATTGCACATACACTTCCATAACCAATGATATATTTATATATATAGATAGATAGATAGATAGATAGATAGATGGATATAAATAGATATAGATATATATAAAAGAGAGCGAGAGATATTCTGGATTTGTGTGTGTGTTTTTTCTTGTGTGTGTATGTGTCTCTGTGTGTGGGTGTGAGTTAGTGTATTTCTTTCTGACTGTGTTTGGATACATTTGTGTGGGAAGAGCAAGAGGGAGAGGATGGAGAGAGGAGGACAAATTTGCATAAAATCATTAAATAGAATGGATGGTCGAGTGCAAGCAATAGATGGTAATTTAATTGAGGTGCAGAAATTCAACTTGTGACAGAATAGGCTGAATTTAGCATCATCTAAACAGAGATATTACAATTATGGTTTTCTGCTTACTCTTCCCCATATACAGCTTTTAGTTGTAGTGATCATGAGTGGAGCCTGTTTTAATCTTTCCCATTCAAAGAGAAGAACAGACATACCTGTAGCATCCAGCCAACCCTTTGTGTTTCTTGCACAGTCCCTTGGGGTTAAGGATGCCTTCCTTCCACTTCAGTCATGTGGGCCCCAGGTGGCTGATTGTCGAGACTTGAGGTGTTTAGTGCCTTCCTGGATGCTCCTTCTCTGTTTTGAGCACTCGAGGACAAGAGATTCCCATGACTCAGTCAGGATGCTACATTTTTAAAGGAGGTCTTGCGAATATCTTTTAAAGCATTTTCTCTGTCCTTCTGGAAAGCTCTTGCCACAGGGGGCTCAGAGTAAAATACTGGTTATGATAGTCTGGTGTCAGGTATGTTGATGATGCATCCCATCCATTGGAACTGTCAGATTGTGACCAGACCCTCGAGGTCGAATATACTGGCCTGGGAGAGGATGTTGTTGTTGGTTTGCCAACCCTGCCAAGTCAATGGGAGAATTTTGTGGAGGCATTGTTCTCCAGTGCTTTGAGGTTGTCTTTGCTCCAAAGCCAACAGGAGGGCAGAGATTGTTGCTGTTTGATAAACCACATGCTTGGTGCCGGATTAAGGTCATTGGTTTCAAACACTCTCTTCCTTAGTTGCCCATGTACAAGTTTCATCATCAACATCTGCCGTCGTAGTGAGGTCACTGCCAAGATATGGAAATTGATCGATGTTTTCCAGCGTCTCAAAGATCTTGTCAAGGGCAACATCATGCATTAGAACCAGGTTAGCAGAGGAACTTTGTGTTGTGGATATTTAACTCGATCTCCATATTGCAAAACAAATACTGTCTGCTTATTGTAAAATAGCTAATTAGTTTGGGTGGTTGAATTCTGCAGATTAATTCCACTCCAGTGGAAGCTTCTTAGAGATGAACTGCAGTCTTGCAGCAAGGAAGATTGAAGAGGGTTAGAATTGAATAGTCTTGCTTGAACCCAGTGTGCACAGGGACTGGGAGTCTGTAGTGAATGTATTGGTTAGGATCATTGCTTATATGTTCTGTAGCAGATGGAGAATGCTAATGAATTTCTGGGGACATCAAGGATTCTCCCCAGTCACTCTAGGTAGAGTTGGAAGATCTGTGAGATTGAAAATAGTATCGGCAGTTGCTACTCTTTATATATTTTACTTGTGTTTATCATGCAGTGAAAAGGATGTCTACTCTGCCCTTTGGTGGGTTGCATCCATACTGAGATTATTTTCTCCCTGGGAAGGAGGTAGTTGAGGAGGACACTTATGTTAACTTCCCCTGTGGCAGTTAACAGGGATGTCTTTCCGATTAGAATGTTCTCCTCCTCCCTGACGAGGGAGAAAGTCAAGGATTCATAGCAGGCACACATCTCTGGCATGTTTTAGTATTTTAGCAAGAATGCTATCTGCTCTGGTTATTTTTCAGCTGTTAAATAGTCTTTTCAATGTCATTCTGGGCTGGGGTAGCCTCAGAATTATGGCAGACATTGTGTTGTGGGATAGAATCAAGGCTACTGGGGCAATGATGGAATTTTGGTTCAAGAGATCATCGAAGTGCTCCTACCTGCTTCACTTTGATAAGTTCTCTGTTCTCAGCGGAATGGGCCCTTGGGTGTTTGGGTTGCAGATGGTCTTGACAGCACTGTGGAATCCAAGCGTATCACAGCACTTGACGACTTGCTGGAGTTCCTGCACTCTTTCTACCCACCATCTATTTTTTAGAAAACAGCTTTGCTTCTGGACTTTGGCCCTTGAGGATTGGTATCCAATTCAATAATGCCTTGTGTTGTGGTTGTTTAACTGCTGGATCTCCTGGTCATTTTCATCAGACCAGTTTGGGATTTTCTGGTAGAGAAGCCAGGATGCAAATAATAGTGGATTTTTGGGCAGGCCAGATATTGTGGGCACTGTGCTGCCCCTGTTGTTTGGGAGTCCTCAGGTTGTCTGTGTCATGCTGGCTGAGTAGGCCTTTCTTTGAAGAGTCCATGAGTTCTTTGACATTGATTTTGTACAGCAGAATTTTACCATTTAGGGGTCAGGTTGAAGAAGAGGACAGGCTGGATTAAGCAGTGTTTGGTCTGGCAAACATTGGTACCTGTCATGGCATGAGTGAAATGGACATCTCCGTGTCCCCTGGCTTGACAATTATGCACTCTGGCAGATGACAATGCTTGGATGAGGGGTTGCCATGAGTTCGCTGACATCGGCAGAAATCAACTAACAGGTCAGGGAGACATAAGAGACTACAGACTTTGGGCAAAAAAAATTCCAGCTGTTAGTTTTTTGCTAACAGGTCAGGGGTTGTGCCGATTTGGCTGGCTCTGTACCTCATACTGGTATTATTATTATCCTGTATCAAAGCAGCTGAGTTTATATTCATAAAATAAG
Organism: Rhina ancylostomus; assembly: GCA_030265395.1. NCBI lineage: Eukaryota > Metazoa > Chordata > Chondrichthyes > Rhinopristiformes > Rhinidae > Rhina > Rhina ancylostomus. Next base: position 106,727,199 of record JARFYF010000063.1, read on the forward strand.
TCTGAGTTGCAAAATTCAACTTAGGCAGACATATGGCAGGTGATAGAGATTGTCTATAACTTATACAACCCACCTGATTTTTTTAATACTGAAATTAAACTTTATAAGAGTATGCCTTCAAAAATAATTTTAATGACAATCTATTTGCTTTAAAATAACACCACCATATGATCTCTAGGCACAGTAAAAAAAACATTGTTTATTAATCCATTACGTATTAATGTGCCAAATGCAGAACTATGTTGGGTTATGGTTTACCAAATTTTGCAAATAGTTCTCACATAACCATTACATCTAGATACATCAGGCTTTGTTATCTAAAATAATATTTACTATCCTAATATATACAGCCCTATGAATATTTGCATTAGCTGCATGTGGTTTCTTAGTTAGGTCTTCTTTGCTCCTGTTATGATACTGCCAGAAAATGAACAGTTTAAATTATGCAATTTGTAGATTTTATTAATTTGGCTATGTTTTCTGAAAATAAAACCACAAACAGGTTGGCCATCATTCTAGAAGATAAATGTTAGACAAAAACTTTCCTCCTTTCATTATGTTACACCATTGACCAGAAACTAGTCTAGCCACAGAAATACTGTGGCTACAAAAAGCTAATCAGAAGCTGTTGTGAGTGCCTTATCTGTTGTCTCCCCATAGCCTTTCCACCATTGCAATCTTTTGTACAGTTGTGTGTAATAAGTGTGTGTAATTAACACATGTAACTTTGCAAGCTGCACACAAATCATGAACTAACCTGCATTATATCCCCTCATGTCTGCAACTCTTGCAACTCTGAATCACAACCAGAATTATTCCTGGAAGGGTTGGCATGGTCTGTTGTGAAAAGGTGTTCAGGGGTGTGCTTCTTGCTCTTCTACTGCTGTACTGGAGATTGGGATGGCAGAAATGGATGTCTACCAGTGAGGATCAGAGTGCTGGAGGTGCTCCAAAGAAATATGGAAGGCCTCCCCTGACTGATATTGTTGCATCTGAACTGACTCCATCTAATCTTCTGTATTGGATGCTCTATCAAAGATGCAGAGAAGATGCATTCCTTTAAGTCACACATTAACAAGCTTACTTCATTCTGCTTTTCTGTCCAGTGCAGCAGCAGCAACATCAAATGTTCATTCCACGATGTCCATTTCACATCTGCTTGCATGCCCAGTGCCATTCATGTGTAGCAAAGACATGCTCATGGAAGCATACATTGCAAAATTCCAATGTGCACTATTTACATTAAGAGGTTCACTTCAGGCTGTCTATTCAGTTTTGCGCCTCAGTTTGGAAAATAAGATGTGCAATGTGGAGGTTAATTTCCAAGCCACGGTGTTTTGTTTTTTTTAATAAAATTGCTGACATAATACCAATAAGGTTCCAAGTGAGGCAGCTGATTAGTTGGTGCACTGCTCTATTGTACAATAAATGGAATTGTTTATCTGCACCATAAATTGTATGTGGCATTGGCAGGCAGAATTAATTGAGTTGGAAAGTTCTGCATCAGCATTACAGAAAATAAATGCAGGTTTAATAAATCTCCCATTTACCATCTTTAGCGTGTGGCAAAGTTACCAAAAGTATCAAAGTAAGGAATAAACCACATTCACAATAATAAGAATGGCCCTTTATGATAGAATTTAGCTACCATTATCAAAATGGTACAGATGTGTCTTTTGATTTCAAAGTTGAAAAAAATGTAGAAAGTAAGTAATGTTCGGAATCCCCCAGTAATGATGCTGATATTCATAATTCTCAAGCTCCAACCCAGAGTGACCTATTTGCAAATATTTGATCTTTTCAACACATGGACTACTTAAAATTTTGCTGAAATAGTCTGACAAAAATTCTTATAAAGCAGAAATTAAAAATTGTTTGAGATAGTGTGTGGTTAAAATATATGGATTAGCCACTTGGACTGGTTTGGGGATGCTATCTATTGCCATTGTTAAAGGGATGTTGCAGGAGAATCTTATACTATTTAATGA
>JARFYF010000063.1:106970380-106984751 GCA_030265395.1 Rhina ancylostomus
CTTCCATTTCCCTTTAAGGAAGAGAGTTCTAAAGATTCGTGACTTTTTGAGAAAACAAAAGCTTTAGCTCACCTCACCTCAAGAGTTGTGTGTTGCAGTATAACCTCAAAGTGTCACCTTGATCTGTTGACTTTGTCATGGAGGCAGTTGAAGACCTTCCAAGTAGTATAGTTTCCCTCTGCCCTGGCAGGCATCTGGTGGGACGGTCCACATAACAGTCCTGGGAGGCTTTTCAACTGCCAAACCTCCTATCACTATTCATCCTTTAAATATACATCAACTGAACAGACCCAAAATCCAATAAGGATGTCATGGTAACCATAAAACTGTGCCCATCTCAGAGCCAACCCTCACTTCTCTATCTGCCAACAATCAGTGGCACTTTAGCTCATCTTAGTGGCTCTTACTTCTCACCAGAAGATAAGACAACCAACCCATTCCAGTACTGGTCCAGTAATGCATGGACGGATATGAACCTTGGATGCAGGCAAATGAGATTAACATAGATGGGCAAAGAGGTCAGTATGAACGTGGTGGGTTGAATGGCCTGTTTCTTGCTGTTCAACCTTATGACTGTAGTAGCTGCTTCCAATGCATTAGCGCCCTTCCTTAGGAAAGGAGACCAATACGGTACAAGGTATTCCAAATGCAATCTCACCAATTCCCTACATGGCTAAAACATAACCTCCCTACTTATTATTATGTTAGCTTCTGAATAAACTATAGCATTTTGTTTGCTTTAATAATTGTTTACTGTTCCTTCATTCTGTCCTTTGCAAATCATGCAGACACCCTGATCCTTCTGCATCTGAGCTCTGCTTTCTCTATTTAGACAATATGCGTTTTAATTTCCCTACCAAAATGGACAATTTCACACTTTACCACTTCATACTTTATATGTCTGTTTTTAAAAAACTTTTTACTTGACCTATCTATATTTCCTTATCGTCTCCATATACCACCATCACAATTGCTTTCCTCCCTCCTTTTTCATTTGCAAATTTAGCAACAATATCTTTAGTGCCTTCATCCAAATCAGTTATACAAATTGAAAAACACTGAGGCGCCAGCACTGATCTTTGTGGCACACCACAGCTGTAAAGGACACTTTTACTGTCTATTTTTTGATGCCTGGTTGCCAACAGGCTTTTCTCTTCTACATCTTTTGATGTAGCACCTTATCAACTGTTTTGTGGAAACCTAAGTACAGTATATTCACTGGTTTCCCTTTATCCACAACATGACTTACTTCAAAGACTGATATTAGAAGCAGCAGCCAATGATGTACAGCTTGAAATATTGTCCTTGTAATGTTGCAATATACAGAAATGGCAGCAAATTCGACCACGACCTAATCTCACAAACAGCAATGAAATAATGATCAGATAATCCTTTTGGTTTTGTAATGTTGGTGAAGAGTAAACATTGGCTGAAACACAAGAAATTCATTCATACAACTCCAAAATAATTGGGATATGCTGCTGGGGATGGGCTTACCCAGACTATAACAATTATGATTATATCTCTGGATATGTGGGTGGCTGTCAGGAAATTTCTCTCCTTGCTTCTTGACAGGATTCTTGATCCCCCTACCTTGCCTTTTCCTGCACAAACAGTTCCAAAAATGTGCCTGCTGTGAGGTTTTCAATTTTGTTGCTTTGAAAAACTCTGGAAAAAGTTCTTACTTATTCACAGGAAAACCAGGTTTAACAAACCATGAAGTTTGAAACCATGTTGTTTAAAGGTCCAACAGTCAAAGCACATTTTTGCTCTTGCTGAGATCTGTCACCACCAGAACCTTAAATACAACATTGTGCATGTCTGGAGTGCTTTGCTCACTGGGGTCAGGATCACAGGGTATGATGGCGTACAGTGGTTAAATTAGTAGCAATACAGAGAGCTGGACTAACGATTAGAGACCAGAGTTCAAATCCCACTGTGCTATCAGTGGGAATTTAAATCTGATCCATGATATGGAATTAAAAAGCCATTCATTCAATGGTGATGATGACCTCAATGCTACTGTACTTTTGTAAGTGTCTATGTAGTTCATTGACATCCGGCTTGGGAAGATGTATGCCACTCTTACCTGGTCTAGCTTTTATATCTACCAATGCGGTTGACTCTTAAAAGGCCTACAAGCCACTCACCTCTAGGATACTGGGTATGAACAATAAATCTGGCCTTGCCAGCAATGTCCAGATCCCAAAAATGAATTAATAAAAGAAGTTACTTTTGCCTTTCTAGGCTCAGGATCATTCCAGAAGCTGCTGCTCCTGATGTCTGCCATATCTCCCCCTTGCTGCTCACTATAGGATTAAGGTCACCATACTGAAGAAGAGAAGATTTCGTCTATTTTTCCTTCAGCTCACCAGAGTAAGCATAGGCCTCATTGCTGACTTCCCCAAAATGCAGCCATTTATGCTCATGTCTTTACTGAAATCTTTCTGGCAACCTCCTGGCAGCTGTGGGACCCTGTGGGCCCATGGCTTCCTACAGTCACTTCTTCATTAGCTGTCAAGACTTATTGATCCCTTAGGAACACACTTACAATCTCTTCCATCATTGAAACAACCATTCATTAAGTGGCAACTCCCTTTTGTTGTTAGAAGAATGCCGTTTGCTTTGTCTATGTCCATGTAAGTTCTGGGTACAAAGATTGCATCTACTGTGCTATTAGGCTGCAAACTGCTAGAACTTGAAACACAACAACAAGATATGTCACACTGAAACATCAGTTTCAGAATGGAATTACACAGGAAAACCCAGCAGGGCTGTTTTGCGATCCTCTTAAATGACGACCTTACTCTTCACGCAACTTTCACAAATAGCATTTGGGTAACCCATAACATGCTGTGATGCAACCAGTCAGAATGCTCTCCACTGTACATCTATAGAAATTTGTAAGAGTCATTGATGACATACCAAATCTCCTCAAACTCCTCACCAAGTAGAGCCAGAGGCATGTCTTCTTCGTGATTGCATCAATGTGTTGGGCCCAGGATGGATCCTCTGAGATAATGATGCTCAGAAACATGAAGCTGTTCACCCTTTCCACTGCTGGTTTCAATGAAGACTGGTGTGTCTCCCAACAATCAATTCCTTGGTCTTGTAGATGTTGAGTGTGAAGTTGTTGCTGCGACATCACTTAACCAGCCGATCTACCTCATGCCTGTAAGTCTCCTCATTGCCATCTGAGATTTTACCAACAACAGTGGTATCATCGAATTTATAGGTGGTGTTTGAGCTGTGCTTAGCCATGCAGTCTTGAGTGTAGAGAGAGCAGAGCAGTGGGCTAAGCATGTATCCTTGAGGTGTTGATAGTCAGTGAGGAGGAGATGTTATCATCAATACACACTGACTGTGTTCTCCCTATAAGGAAGATGAGGATCCAGTTGCAGAGGAAGGTACAGAAGCCCAGGTTTTGAAGCTTAGTTATTAGTACTGAGGGAATGATGGTGTTGAACACTGACTTGTAATCGATACACAGTAGCCTGACTTGTGTCTAGGTGCTCCAGATTACAGAGCCAGTGAGATGGCATCAATTGTAGACCTGTTGTAGCTGTAGGCAAATTGCAGACGATCCAGGTCCTTGCTCAGGCAGGAGTTAATTCTAGCCATAACCAACCTCTCAAAGCACTTCATCACAGAAGATGCGAATGCTACTGGGCGATAGTCATTGAGGCAGCCTACCCTGCTCTTCTTGGGCACCGGAATGATTGCGGCCCTTTTGAAGGTGGGAACCTCAGACTGCAGCAGTGAGAGGTTGAAGATGTCCTTGAATACTCCAGCCAGCTGGTGAGCACAGGTTTTCAGTACCCAGCCATTGCACTCCTAATCAAGGAAAGTACTGAGGGAGGATATCCTAGTAGGCTCCTCAAATGAGGACATATGGGCAGAGATGAAGGACAAAAAAGGTGTTGTCTCTTTGCTGGGGGTGTATTATAGACCTCCTAACTCCTTGATTAGGAGTGCAATGCCACCTCTTTTACATTGTCCTCTGTCTTGGCTGAAAATTCTGTACCCCAGGACACTGAGTTGCTAGTCCTGCCTGTCTTTCAGCCCTCTCAGTGATAACAACAATATCAATAGCCACGCATGTTAATTAAAACTTGAGTTCTTCTACCTTACCAGTTAGATTCCTTGCATTAAAATAGATAAAATTTAGTTTTGTATTCCCTTCATGTGCATTTACCATCATGCTCTGCCGACTGGACTTGGTAATGTTTTCTCCTCTGTGGAGAAACAGAAGCAATTACATCTCCTGCTACCATCCAATGATTGAAATGTACAGTAATTTCAGAAAATGTTTAAATGCAATCTCTGGATGATTCAATTAAGATAAACTTTTGCCTAAACCAGAAGCTGCTGCCAGATTTACCCTGGAAAACATCCTTGCTCTCTTTCTAATAGTGTCTTAATATCTCTTTTCCATCTGAGAAAAGAAACTGTGTCATCCAAATGTTGCTCTGGAATTTCAAACAAAAGTACATTCTGAAGGCTTGACGTGAGGCTGGAATCACTGTGCTCCGGCTCAGAAACAAGAATGCTACCAATGAACCAGGGTTGACCCTGACCAATGGTAAACAGTAGTAATGGTGCATATGTTAGGGTCCCCTTGTGGTAAACTGCTGGGTCTTAGTGAGTGGGAGGGCAATTCCCTCACATACAGAGGAATGGGAAATTGGAGGAACTGGTAAAGTCACATAACTATGACACAATTCTGTGATTAGCCTTCAAACAGGATTAGCACAGACACAGAAGCATTTGGCTGTCGTGGGCTAGCTTGAGTCAAGAATGGTAAGTGGCAGAAAAGTATCTCCAAAGAATAAAGAGGAAAATCATTTATAAAATTGGGTAAACTAAACTTAAATGAATAAAGTGTCCAGGATGATTGCGAAAGTGAATATGGAGTTTGAAAACTCTGCTACAATGGGAGTTGACGTTTAGACATTATGGATGGAATGCATGCTCTAATTGATTAAGTGCATCTCAAACAGTGTACTGTTTGAATTTTATTCCAAAAATGCACACAATTGGCCAAAAGCCACTTCCACAATAAGATTTTACATCATTTCAGTATTCCAATGCAATCCACTTCTCTTAAGGAAATTATTTTGGACCTGGGCATTTTGTTATCCTTAAGCAGAATGTCCCTAGCTGCTATTTTTTCTTTAACCAACATTTTCATTATAGACTAGTCTTTTATGTTGGGTTCATTCTCGGATAAAATATTAGATATTAGATTATACACAGGGTCCAGTCCCAGCTGGCTTCTACCACAATAAATCTGGACACAATCTATAATTTAAAAGAACACGGCCCAGAAATTGCACTTTGTTATGCTTGTTTTATATCTTTAGAACAGGTGAAATAAAGATCAATTTTAGGTAATGATTCTGGGCCAGGTTATTTTTTAGGTTTCATTAGCAGCTGCCTTGTTTTGCATACTCTCTGGGAAATTAGCCTCTAAAGAGCAGAGCACAAGTCAGGCCTACGTTGCTCTGAATACTGTGTGGTTGTTGTGGTATGAGCCCGTGGCCATCACTGAAAACTAAAATCTAAAACATAATGGAGTGCTAAGTTGCATAAATGGTTCCTCCAGTATCTACAGCAGTCTCTCCCATTTCTTCAGCAACTGCTTTGGATTACTGCTGGTAAGAACGGTGCATGAAATTCATCTTTTTAAATGGCCAACTGCTAGTGCAAGTGTGACAGATATCAGCAGCTTGCCCAGATAATGTAAATAATGCCAGTTTGGGGCTGGCCTTAGGCTTCCTGGGTCAGGTGCCTGTAGTCTGTGCTGCTGTTTTATACACCCAGAAATACACCATAACTAATTCCTTGGCCAAAGTGCAAAGATCCCAGAAAATTTTCTGAAAGAATGAATGAAAATCAAACTAATGCCCTTTGGCTGAAACCACGTTGCAAACAATATTTATAGTTTAAAACTTGAATTAGGAGTGGGAGCTTGCTGCTCAGGGACAGTGAATCTGATACTGCTGTGTAACTTCAAAGCCTTGCAGCATGATAAAGGGGCAGGCATCCAAAAATTTCCAACGGAGCAAATTTTATGCCAAGGATGTTTGGAACAATGTCTGGAAGCATTCATCCAGAATTGCTTAATCAGTTGTTATCAAATTCTGTATAGTTTCAAGTCTATGAGTAAACTGCTAATTTATGTTTCCAAATAGAAAATGACTGCTACCAACTAGTCTTGTTATTTTCACTTTGGATTCATCCACCCATGAAACAAAGGTTCTAGAACAATAATTTGCAAATTTCACGTCCTATAAAATTCAAATAGGACAAACCAACAAATAAAAACTGTAATAGGACTGGGATTTGTGCGCCCAATTTCTAGTGATTGGGCAGGTAGTTAATTCCAGGTTTAGACATCCATAGAGGTCACTTTGATAGGCAGTAAACAATCTGGTAGAGAAGACAGCCCTGTTCAGCAGTGAATATTATAAACTTTCAGGTACAACACCTCTCCAGCATGCAGGTCAACTTCATTCTATTGTGTAGGCCAGGAAAAGATTCACTGTGTTTACTAAGTCAATCAAGATCTGAGTACTTTGCTCCTTACAGTATTGACAACACTAATACCAGAATGGCCCCTCACACAATCTTACTGTGAATGCCAATAAAGAAGCAGGGTGTTCAATATAACCTTAAATTTCACCCTGTGCATTCAACATAAAAAAAATTTCTTCATATTCATATTATTGGACCTGCTATGGTTTATAAGAAAACATGGGAAAGACTATAAAGTCCTCAAGAGAGAACCATCGTGGATAATTCTTTAAATCTCACATTAAATCTCCATTGTATCTTAGTCATATCCCAATTTTGGAAGGAAGTACTACTTTGTTTGCTAACAATATACAGTATACTGAAGTCCTTTACAATGGCATAGCATCTTGTGAAAACTGCATGTGATGATCACTTAATGGAATACCACTGAAATACTTATTTGTCAATGCGTGCTAGACATCAAGCCAAAGCTCAGCACACTGACCACCTTGTCAGAATGGGTCAGGATGTTCACAATTTCTCTCCACAGAATGTACTTACGTATACTCATAAAAGAGTTTCATGGATTATTGCTGAAAATTATCCTTATGCACTATGCAAAAATAATCCATAAATGCTTATAGGCATAAATGCTTATTTATGAAAACTTAAGGCTCTCTTCAATCATTAAAAAAATCATATATGTTGGACCAGTGAGCAGAGCTTGGTGTCCCATGTATATGAGTATGCACGGACAGAACTCTGCCTTCCACACAAGAGCAGCATAGGTGGCTGCTATACCTACTGGATCCCACATAGTTAAAATCAATTTTATTCCAAGAAGACAACACAACCATTGCACTTAGCATCTTGTGGCTGTGAGTAACTGATTTACTGAGGAACTACAAATATCCGATATTAGTGAATGTGTCTATGCTGTGTTGCAGCAACTATTTGTCTTCAGTGAATGGTTATGTTATCCTATTCTCTTTTTCAACAAGGACCCAATAGTTGTCATCAAAAACAATAATATTTGCAGAGTAGTTAATGTGCTATGTGAAACGACCATGTCTCTGCTGGGAGATAAAACAGAATTGGTAGTCATATGACTGGTCTATTACCTTCAGAACTGAAATGAACAACTCAATAAATCTGTCAAGAAATATTGATCATGATGTTTCACACCTACCAGAGAGTTTTTAATTGCTTCTGGTTTTAAATATTCCGCTATCACCCAATTCCCACCCACACCAATGCAGTCCCAATGTAGCAAAGTTATCTTGAAAATTTAGAAATTTGGCAGTATTAACATGAGCTCATAAGTGCTTGCCACTCATAGTTCAAACATTTAAATTGCATTACCACCTGTAATCTTGCAGTTTTGTCTGGCTTACAAGGGGAGAATATACTCTTCATTCTGCACAGTCCAGCTGTGCTGATGAGGTTGATTTACTCTCAACCAAACGGATGGTGTCGGGCCGATGCTATGACAACATGAAAATAATCATCAGCACTTCTATCAGGTATGAAGACCACACCTCAGTACTGCACACCAATCCAAGCTTTATTTTGACTATCACTATCAAAGCTTAAGATTGCTTTTTCTGACAGCGAAGCCCTCTTTTGTTAACCTGGACCTCAGATACCAAGCAACAGCAAGGACTGCATTTATAAAACATCTGCCCTGGTTACAGTTGCCTGCTCACACAAAGAAGTCCACCAAATGTAACTGCAGTACTACCCAGCTGCATGACATTATTAATGTTGCTGCTTATCCAACTAGCAACCCAGCTGACTTACCAACCAAAAACACCTGCTTTTGCTTTTCCTGATTAGAGGCCAGACCATAACCCTAACAGTGCAGGATCCAATATTTACTGCTATCAGAAACAGTAGAAATCTTTTCTACACAGGATCACTTTTTAAAAAATAATTTGCCAGTTGTTCAGTGGTCAATTTTTTTTGAGCCATGGCCAAGAAGAAGAAAAGCATGGATAAGACTGAGAAGATGCTCTGGCATTAGAGTGAATGATATTGTACCTTTCCATATAACCTTTGCTCTTGAGCAACCTACATTATAACTAAATATATAATAGATACCATATTAGATACAGAAGAGTAATAGTTTTGTAGAAAGATAACAAAATAAAAGAAATCAATATGAATTTCTTTATTTATTCATATTCTGACTCAATAATGCTTCATAGTGTTCCAGGAAGCTTATGCAATCTTTGGTATTTTTTAAAGTGGACTCAGGACCAAGTTGTCATCCATAAATCCAAACAAAAGATGAAATTCTCAACAACAAAAAAGCAGTCAGAGAAATTCAATTTTGCATATTTGCAAAACTTGCTCAAAGAAGTATGGTTTCTAACCCTGCTTTAAGTTTCCCTACATCACCTCTGACTCTCCTCCCCAGTCCTCTCACTGGTTGGTAATTTGTCTGAATACATTCCATTATCCAATTAGTTGGTATTTTTTGCCTTTCTTAATGTTAAGAGAAAATCTGAAATAACTGTCTTAACTTTGTAACATAGCAAGACCAAACCATGCAACTCTGGCAGAATTATGAAAGGAAAAGCAAAATGAATTGTAATAAGACTAGAAATTATTATTCAGTCATAATAATGCCAGGTACACACAGTTCAATTCAGATGTGGAATACAATGTAGAGGAAAGTGCAAATGATGCCATATTGGTCTGGATGATCAACAGGTGGCACTGATGATGCCTGCATTAAACACAGGCATCATTTAAATATTATAATCAGGGCCCTTCCCTAAATTTGGTGTTAACATATACTCAAATGTCATCACATTAACCTGCCAAGCAAATGAAGAAGAAAGCAGTTGAAGAAATTTTTAGAAGTTGGATTTAACATGAGCCTTCTCTCCAATTAGATATTGTTTTAGGTTGCTGGGGTATTTTTGGACAATTGTTTTGTACACAGTAGGCTATTAAGCATTTAGAAAGCGTGAACTTTTGTGAAGGTCACACCTGTATCATTGATTCTTCTTATTCACGAGTACCAAGCAGGGGCATGCTGTTGGATTTACTGTTCATACTACCACATGAAGAGGAGATTAGTGACCTGCAGAGGCTGCAAAACAAGGAACAAGGGCACAAGAGGTGTTACAGCATGTAACCTGTCATCATACCTAGATTTACAGAGGTATAGGGTGTAAACTGGCTGCATAACTACAGAAAGACAATTGTTTAACTGTGAAATGAAAACTAGAAACTAGCACCAGAACATGCACTGCATGCCATAGGGATTGAAAGCCATCATAGCTCTTGAATATCCATGCCTTATGCTCCTTCAAATCAGTGTCAATCAGTTTACTGCACATTCATAGATTGGCAGGCCATTGATGTCTTGGAGATTTGTGAGAAGAGATGAGCAAAAGTTGGAAACGGTGACGCGGAGCAGGAGAAGCAGATGATCATTGATAAACAGCACTGCAAGCTACTAGAGTGTGTAAATGCAGTAAACTATTAAGAAGAACCTCACTCGATCAAATCCAGCCTTGATCTCAATACCAATTGACCCAGTGCTCAGGCTTACCACATTAATGTCTCCAAACCATACATGTGCATTCCATTTACATTAATGATTATGCAGATTGACAATGCCATAAAGTCTTTTGCTTCTTGGGAACTGCCTCCACCACTGATTTTGTTAAATTGTATATAACTCGCTTTTGTGTAGGTTCTAATGTCTGTCTTGTGTGATTTTATTGATTTGAATGGTCTCCCCATGTGGTTTCTCAATGGCTACACATTGAGACACTGCTGAACTTCCATGGAGGGATTTTGATATGAGTATGGTGCCTAGTGAAGGAGGGGGATGCATACAGCTGGGGCTCTGTCTGGCCAGGGTAGTACGGTCACACGGGCTGAATGACAGCAATGGTGTCACTAATTCAGAGGCTGCTGGGTGAGCAGACATGCTGTGACTCTGAGAGAAGGCAGTCTATACCTCTTCAAAGGAACCTTCAGGGAACTGTGCCCCAGCACTGAAACTACTCTGTGCAAAAGGAGAGCATATGAAGTTCCAGTCCAGACACTCCTTCATGCTTTATTAGCCAGAGGGTTAGTGGACCACAGGGCTAAGATGCCAGAAGTCTGAGTCCCTATTGAAGAAATAAGTTGAACCCAGAGCCCTGAAGTGCTCACTGCATGTTTAATTTAACGGTCTCATTGCCATTTACTAAGAAACAGATGTTGGAGCTGGATTCCTCCTTACTTACTGATTTTGTGGCATGGTCTCTGTTGAAGGGCTCTGTGGGTTGACATTCATATTCTGCCTGCTTTACAGTCAGGCCATTAAAATGAAGGGCAGCTGGTTAGATCTTCTTACCACCTGACAGACAGAAGACCTCTCTCCTGTTGACCTCTTTGCCGAAAAGTTAAAAGCAAAGTTTGAAAATCACATTGTGCTTGCAGCTTCTCTTGTGCCTACCATTTTCTATAATCCTGTGATAGATGCCTGGAGCCAAGGTGCATTTGAAAGAGATCTGTCATATTGCTGCTAATTAACATCAGAAGTAATGCTGGTCATTTTCCTATTTTGTTTAGGTAATAACTTGCAGATATCTTGGACTCTTCTTTCCACCCTTGTGATCATGTGCATGCTTCAAACTCAACCTAAGTCCTGCTACAAAAACACACTGAAAGGAATTTCTACTTCATTTTTTTAAGGTGAGAGCAGAGAACACAGTTTCTACAATAAGGCTGTTTAGCAAATTAAGAATCTGCATTACAGAGCCATTTTTGTGATACATCCTGCATCTGTGGAAAATGTGCCTCATTGAAATTTTAATTTTATGCACTTAAAAAAATTAATTTGATTCTGACTGTTTGCTGCAGCTCTCAGAACATCTTATATCAATTCCTCATTGATTTTTTTCTTTCTTCATCAGCTCACCAATCTCTCCTGGGGCATCACTGTGCCATCATTGTCCTCAGAATGGACTTTTCCATGCTTCACCCCAACCTCTGAACTAGCCTGAACAAGCCTACATTAATTGGTCTTTGGCTCTTCTATTGTAATCCCACTGCATTCCTTTTCCTCTTTTACTCCATCTCAGCTGTTGACTTCCCACTTTATCAGTACAGGTCCACATGTTCAATTACCCTGCTCTCTCTTTTGCCCTGCTGTCAGGCAACTCTTCACCATGCCTGCATGGCAAAAACATTTTCACTAAATTCTAATTTACAATTGCACCCTGCCTATTAGAAAAACACAGATGTAAAACTTACACTTTTAGGTAGGTTTGAGGTAGATTTGAAAAATCCTCTCTCCCACTGCTGCTTGGCTGCTCCCTTAATGTTTACACTCAGAGAGTTATGTGTCCACATTCAAAACAGAGACTTGTCATGTTGTAATTACTCCTTGTTTTCAGTACCTCTACTGTAGGGAGGGTGCAATTACATTGTGACAGGTTTATGTTGGCTGCTTCCATTATGATGCACACACAGGAATTAAATAATGTATCAGGCTGATACAAGGATGCACATTTCTGAGCATTTCAGAAGTCCTATATGTAGTACGCATATACTTGTTGACGTCACAGTGTTTTGACTCATTATAAGCAGTGCTGTGAATGATATCCTATGGCCCATGTGTGCTTCATGCAGATCTCCTATGGTCAATGGATTGAAAGAAAGATTTGCTTGACAAGGCAAAAACTTTAGGGGAGGGATTTCTGGGCCATCAGAGACCAACAGTAGCTTCCAAATGCTGAAGTGCCCCAGCATCTACTTCCACCTTGTTCCTGTCACCCCTGTCTACAACAGGTCTTATCTGTTGAACAGCTGTGCTCAATAACCATATGACTTTACTCCAGAATGGGTGGATGAGTTGCACCTGCAATTTGCTGAAAAAGAAGCTGGATCTGGAAGAATTTTGAAATTCCTGATGGCTATATGGGGTACTGATATCTTGCTTGTTGACCCTCTTGAAAGCTTCTTCCAATATGTCACAGCCTTGTCCACAATTGGACAACCTCAAAGCTCATTTGTCACAGTGTATGAGAAAGCAAGATGGAAACAAAAGAGAGAGAGAATTGGATAATAGCTTGAAGAAAATGTAAAGAAAAATGGTTGGGGAATGAGGCCAAATGGAATGGGAATGGTGCTAAATGGTCACTCTTTATGCTGTAACATTTTATGATTGATTGAGGAATTGTCATCGGAGCCTAATTGTTCTGCCAGTCAGGATGCAATGCATATTTCCTTAATTAGCTATTGTTGAGCTGATAGAAATATACTGGCTCTTGCCAGAGGAAATAAATTGAAGGGGTTCTCATAATATTTCAATGTATTTTTAAATTAATTCACAGGATATTGAAGCCACTTGAAACCGACCTTTATGGTCCACCTCGAATTACCCCTGAATTTCAATGAGAGGATGGAGAGCAGAGTTAACCTCGCTGATGGGTCTGGAGCAACATGCAAGCCAGTGTTGGTAGGGTGACAAATTTCTTTCTCTGAAGGGCCTTTGAGAACTGAATTGGCTTTAACAACAAACTAGTTTTCTGATCACCATTACTATTCACTAGCTTTTTAATTCCATATTTATTTGAATCTAAATTCCCCATCAGTCTCATAAGATGTGGCAGCATAAGATCCAAATTCAGGTCTCCAGCTTGAGTGTCCAGGACTCTGACACTAGTCTAATAATTTACCTACTTATGATTGTCAGTACAGAACACACTGTGACCTTTAATTGGTCAGGTTAGCTCAGCAAAACGTTTCTGCAGATTAAAATGTACCAGCATAAAATTATAGATGGCAGCAGTTTTTAAAAATTTTCTGAATATTTGTTGCCTGGTCTAAGGCATCATTTATAAATAGCTTCCTGGCATGTCAGAAGAGGCAGCAGACAAGATTGCATTGAAACAAAATACTGAAAAAAATCTTAAGGCCAGATTGCCTAAAACCTTGACTTTTGATGTACTGCTTACAGTGACTGAATGATGCAATGCCAAATAGGATAATGTTTAATGTAAGTCAAGGTAACTTGTCCTCCTATTGTATGGAGTTACTAATAAAAAGATGTCAGCATATCAAGCCTAGCAAAAGGTGTCCTCTGGTAAAATGCTGTTCATATGTAGCCCCAGATGCCAGTTTATGCTTGGCAGACAAACAGATGTGACTATGGTTGCTGGGGTTTGGCATGAACACTCATTGTCAATATGGAATATATACACATGGACAGGGCATCAGCTGCACAATAGCAAAACAGGCCTTCAAGTGTCAAAACAGCACCAAAGTTGCAAGAGGAGTAAAGATCCATGACAACCAGTGTAGTGTCACAACGAAAAAAAGCTAGCCAGGATTACAGCCCGACAGATCAAAAAATAAAGTGTCGAACAAACTTAAAGTTTCCATCATTAAACTGATGAAACTGTTGTCTAGAAAATTAAATTTGCATAATATGTTTTAAAAATAATTTTGCTAATTTAAAGAGCTTTTGTAATATAATACGGCCAAAATAAATATATTCACAGCCAATATGTCATAACATAGCATAAGTCATTACAAACACACAATTCCCACAAGCTTCTGAACCGACAAAATTCATGTGTCTAATCTTTCATTGTGTAAAGCTTCTAAAAAATAATGTTGATACGATGGAATTCAAGAAAATAGTTTGCAAAATCTCATACACAAATCTCATAAAGCTTTCATATGAAAATATCTAAGAAGCTTGAAGTCAGAATTTGAAGTCTTGGGGGTCTAAACTGGAGAGCCCTTGGAAAATGACAGAAGATCACCATACGTGATAATCTTATAGCCATGGCTTTTACTGCCGAGGACTCAGTTGAATACCGTCGGGTTTGCCCATAGA
>JARFYF010000063.1:107078305-107092343 GCA_030265395.1 Rhina ancylostomus
CAACCCTCTTGAATGGTAATCCAACATTTTGAACATTTATTCACCCCACCACTGGCACACACAGCAGAACAATCCAAATGCAGTTTCAAAACCATGCTGCTCCAACAATACCTCCCAACTCCGCAAATGGCTACCATCACAAAAGGTTTCAGGGACATGAGAGCACCATCGTGTGCAGGTTCCCCTCCAAGTCGCATGCCATCCTGATTTGGAAGTATCAGGTTCCTCTTTTGTGGCAGGCTCCAAATTCTGGAATTGCCCACTGTAGCACTGTGGGATCACCATCCTCAGAAGACCTGCAGTTGCTCAAGGCAGCAGCTCACCTACCAGCTTTCAGGGCAATGAAGGATGGATGATAAATGCTGGCCTTCTAAGCAATGCCCAGATCCTAAAAAATGAGCAAGTCAAAAGAAATTGTTCCGAGACCCGGTATAAATGCAAGTTTTCTTTATTTCAGAAGTGTAAAGGAGAGCCATCAATAGTTGGTACTGTATGGATCAGTAGATTAGAACAAAAACTACCCTTTAAAAATGTTATGAATGTTGTATAAAGCAGAAAGGTTAAGCAAAAAGGGGAATTAGATGTGACATTAAAATGAGAAAGAAAAATCAGTGTTCAACATAAATGACAAGCAAGCTTGTAAGTGTATGACTGGTGAACTGGGTGGAGTCCTCAGTGATATATGAGAGGAAGGTATCAGCATTGTGCAGAGTACAGTAAATATCCACTAGATAAGTGAGAGACAGGTTTAATCATAAAAATACAATGAAAAAATTACACATTTTCCTGAAGCAAACAAGTTTGGAAAGGGACAAGGCAAACAAATAGCTTTCAAATTATGAAAGGCTTTGAGAAGTTAAATAGATATACTGTTTCTGCTGGTTGACAAATTGGTAGGAGGACAAAAACTAAGAACGATTATCAGAAGAATGACAGAGAAATTAGAAGAGTTTTTTTTTGTCCAAGTTATTGGATCCAAGTACAAGACTACTAAGGCAGGCTTTATGGTATAAGAAAATTGATTAAGGATTAAAAAAAATGAGAATATGAAGTGCCACAGAATTAAGAAAGGAAGTACATTTCGAATGGATAGTGCCAGCTAAAATGCAGCAGTGTCATGAAAACAAATGGTATGAACAATCTATTCCTGTGCTGTGATTTCTATCATTCTGTGATGCACTTGTTGAAGTGGATTTGTGTACATGTCGGGTAGAACTGAAACTGACCGATAACCAGACAATTAAACAAGACAGGCGCTTTCTCCATCTATGATAACACAAAGAATGGCTAACAAAGAGCCACCACCCAGTGTATGATAACATCTTATGAGAACATGGAAATAAAAATTGAAAGCAAAATTTAAAAACTAGTGGAAAAAGTTTACCTCACTCCCAGAAAAAAACAAAACATTTTGAAATACTCCATTAAATCCCTCATCTTAATAGCCCTGCATTTCTCTGGTCTCTTGGCTGTAGCGAGATAGTGAAAGAGGTACATCCCTGTTCGACACATTGCCAATCTACTACCACCGTATCGAAAACAACAGTGTAGTGCACCACTAAAAGAGATCATATGATTTGTATGATTTCTAATTAATCCATAACAAGCACTAATTAAACTCAAAAATGGTCAAAACAAATCTTTTCAGAGCTCAACATTTTGAAGTCCAGTGGAGTTTAAGAAATACCATAGTTTAAGAAATAAAAGAATTGGCAGTATTTTATATAGATACCATAAAACTAATAACTGTCATGTTTAAAAAATGTTGTTGTCTCTTCAATAATAGTCAAAAGTTATTAGTGCAGATTGATGATCAACATAGAGTCTGCACAAATAAAATCGACGCTAGCATACACTGGTTAAAATGAATACTTGCAAAAATACTTATTTTAAATTTAGCAGCTTTGACACCATTCAGCAACAGCATTAAAATGTTAAATACTCTTGAAGTATATTCTAATGCATCTGATGCTGCTCGCACATATGGGGTTTGACCATATTATTTTAAATCTTCACCTGCTCACTTCAAATCATAACAGAAATTGTATGAGCATCCTTGCATGTTTGGTCTTCATTTTGTTTTAAATAGTGATATACAGCTGGAGTGATCTGATTGCTCAATCACAGAAAAAAAAACACTAATACATTTTCAGGCCACAAAGTTTCTTGTTGGAGCTACTCCTATTTGGTAAATCCAGTGCCAAAAAGCCAACCATGAACTGGGGCATTTTTCAAAGGTATTACCTAAAATGTGCCAAACATTATTAATAATAAATGCATTCTCTATGTTTTGATGGGATGACAGGGCAGAAAATATTAAATACATTAACATAAAGCTCATTATGCAAAGAAACATCTCAATGTCTTTGACAAAAGCCCAAAGAAAATGGGCCACTACATTCAAGTATAATACAAGACAAGTGACTAAAACAATCATGTGGCCTTTAAGAAAGATATCAAAGAAGAAGTTGGAGAGGTTTAAGACGGACTTTCAGACTTAGATGGTTGAACACATGACTGTCAACTGTGAGGAGAAGGAAGTGAGGAATGGAAAAGCAGCCATAATCACAGGGAGTCTAGAGTTTTCAGGAAGTTGCATGCCAGCAGAAAATTACAGATATTTAAAGGCAAGTACAGGATGCAATGTGAACATGATTGAGATTTATGGAAGTACGTAATAGCTGTCACAAAGACAGACCAGTAAGCCTAGATCAGAACTCAATTCATCAATCCCTCATGAGTCATTGGCTTCTTTCTTCACTGACCAGCTGAGCATTTCCAGCATTTTCTGTTTTTTTTCATACTTCCAGCATACGACAGTTGAAAAAAGCAAGGCAAAGTGGAAGGTTCTCATCTTGGCTAAAGTAAGGGAGAAACTTATGGAAATGGATCACAGCAGCTTCACAGAACTGGAGTCAACTATTTGCAATAACCACTACAGAAAGTGGATCTCTTCTTGCAACTCCTCATTGTTAACATCATCAAGAACAGACTTCTTTCAGCTTTATAGTTCTCTGTGTTTCCATCAATTTTGTTTTAAATAGTTGCAAAACTCTGACAATTGCACAATATAAATTGTAGCTTGTACACAGCAGCTCCTGATGGGTCAGAATTATTAGATTTGATTTCTTAAAAAAATATTACGTAGATAAATTATGTGCTGAATGAAAGACAACTACCATTCAGATATGAACTGAGGAGTTTGATTTGTTGCATGATATTCTTATCACTTATGTACATAGTACAAAAGCAAAACCTTTTATAAAATAATCACGTGTTAGCGAGTTTTCCCTTAGTTTGGAAAATAATGCCAACTATTCTCAGTTTGAACAAGCAGGTGGGTTTTTGGGCCCCTATTTATGTACAACTTCAAAATCAACATCCAAATTTGGGTCAGCCTGCTCTATGAAGCAAAGAATTAGTCTGCTCTGAATGTCAAATGTGCTCAGGAGAGGGGCTATTTCTGCTTTATGGAATGAAGAGGGTTAAACAGGAATGTGTGAAGTTGAACATCAGTCACTGCAGTATTTAACTGCAACATTAGTGAAGTGGAAGGCCACAAAGCAAGGTTTACAATAGTGGGTTGATCTCAAGTATGAGAGTTGGGTCACTGTGGATTATGCTGATAATGATGTTCTGCAGGAGTTGAAAGTTGCTGACAATTTACAGTATCACTAGCTATTTTGGAACTAAGAGAAGGGGATGTTGCACAGATGAAAATAAAAACAAGTCTACGTTTTAGCTTCTAGACACAGTAATTTTTATTTTTTATACATTTCTGGAAGTTTCCTCAGCCCTTGATTGCTAGAATATATGACAGTTTTGATTGCAGAAGATCTTGCACAAGTCTGTTTCACTTAAACATAATTCAATTTTGTTTAGGAGGTCTTTTAATTTTACTTGTTTGAAAAGCCATTGTAGTGGAAGAGAAGTTTTATACCAGGATGAATTTGGAGGCACTTTACCATAAACCATTACCACATTGTTTAATTATCTTTGTTTTCTACATTCTCAAACTTTTGTCTGTTATAATTAACTTCATGGATGTGCTTCATTAGACTTATGGAATTTCCACACAGCAATATATATATATAACAAATGGTTAAACAAAATAAAAGAGTAGCATTAAGTCAAAACTGTATGAACCCTGCAAATATAATTTTAATAATTTATTCAAATAATTAAAGAGGTATCTAGAGTAATCAAAGGACCACTATGCTTTCCTGTTGGGAGCAATGATGAGAGGTAATCAGTTTAAACCCTTCAGCAAGATAGAAAGGTATAGGAAAGTTATAATTGGGAGGACTGATACAGTTTTGCTACATACAGGGTGTGCCTGAAGGTTACAACATTGCATTTTTAAGAAGGATGACATGAAAAATATTTGAAACAGAGGTAAATACAGTGTTAAATGAGAAAGAGCAGGGCAGCAGATTGCAACTTGGATCGTAAGAGAGAAAAACTTAAGAGTCAAATTATCTATTCACACGCTTGTCCAAATGTTTGATTTTTTTTTCTGGGAGGTACACTTCACCCAATAAATCTGAATGAGGATATATTTCAGATTTTTTGTGCCTCTGTGGGATGGACTTCAACTTCCCAGCTTGTTGGGAGCTGACTGAGAAGAATCAGCAAATGCTAGATGAGAGATGTTCTCTAGCACATTTTCAAAGCTCCATAAATGCAGCTATTATATTAACATTACCTTTGTGTTTCCAGCCCAATTCAACTGAGCTGGAGAGATGATGGTATATTTGACTCAACTGAAATCCCACTACTTGAAGGCATGTTGGAAACATGTTTTATTATTATTTCTGGGGTTAGCTGCACAACAGACAAGAATAGATGTCAAGTCTGCCTCAAGATTCAATGATGTCTCAGTTCACGTCAAGGTGAAGCCCAAGAGAGCCCTGAAAATCTTCATGTTCAATTCTGATTGTTGTAGTTCTCCAATGACATCAAGAAGCATGGCAGAGATCACAATCAGGGGTTTCAGACCCACAAATGCTTTAATGACCTCACCAGATTTGGATAGAAGAGTTCAGTGACACATTCACCAACATCCTAATGAATATATATTACTCCAATCCCTCAATCTGCCTCCTTAACTCTGCTCCAGCACATTAATACTCTCACCAAAGCACTTCACAGCTAAATCAATTTATCTCTGTCTGTGCACTTCCTCAATTTCTCATCCGTGTGCCCACCTCCAAGATTCAATTTCATCTTTATGTAACAACATACCTCTCCTTTAGTCATCATCAACAAATATTCTGCATCCATTACTCATTCTCAGTCTCATTCCTTCTTTACAGAAGAAAACACAGAACACCAGGGAGAGACTGTCCAGCCAACTCACATCTGTTGACAGAAACCATGGCCAACAGAGACAGGCAGATAATGGCCTATAGCTACTCAGTGATGGAATATTCTGTCTAGCCATAATCACAAGTAACAATATTTATCCATGAAGTCAGGAGTGATTGGAAATTGTTCAAAGGTACTACAACTTTAAACAATCTTTCCTTGACACTAATTACTGGGATTGGTATTGGTTTATTATTGTCACTTGTATCGAGGTACAGTGAAAAACTTGTCTTGCATACCGATCATACAGATCAATTCATTACACAGTGCAGTTACATTGGGCTCGTAGAGAGTGCATTGATGTAGTACAGGTAAAAACAATAATAGTACAGAGTAAAGTGTCACAGCTACAGAGAAAGTGCAGTGCAATAAAGGTTCAAGGTCACAACAAGGTAGATGGTGAAGTTATAGTCCACCTCATCGTATAAGGGAACCCACAGCGTCTTCACCCATTAACCAGAATGTGCAACAGGGCGACAATTTGGCAGAAGTAGTCACCAACTCCAGCAGTTCACTGGCACAATATTTGTTCTCAATAATCAGCAACTCAGGTGCTCATGCATTGGAGGATCTCGTATGAAAGGGTGCTTGGTTTTCACCTGCTGACTCACACACCACCAAGAAGCAAGAGAAGGTGGTGAAGAAAGCTCAGATGATCATTACAAAGAGGATTCTTCAGAAACAGCAGTTAAGAATACATGAGGTACCGGCAGGCATGCCAGTTGTACTGTGCATTGTACAGAATTGTAGGTAATTATCCCAAGTTATAGTGGTGTGATTATTGCAGGCCTTAGTGATAAACAATTTTTTTTACAAAGTCATCCATGAAATTAAGCTGACAGTATTTATTGTCAGATTTGCCTGAAAACTGTCAAGCTTGATTCAATGTCAGTGCTCTCTTGTTTTGGTTTCACTGTCCAATAAACACTGTGGAGGGTTAAAATCCTGAACTCTTGTTACTATCATTTAGCAACCTGACTCTCCAGAGATAGCTTCCCACAACCTGCCTGATGCACTTGGATTAAATGTGGAAATTCAGGAGTGGGGACTGGATGTTGTCTGGTTTTCAATGTATCACATTTATGTTGGGCATGGACTTCCATTCATAGCACAACCTATTAAATAATCTTTGACAAAGGTAAGATATTCGGATGGTCTTGTCATACCAGTCTTGGGATATTTTTTAACCATATACCTTCTGTAGATTTACTTTTGGCAGATTCATCAGGGAGCTAATGCAGTCTACATTATTTTAGGCTGGAAATGCACCAAAAATATTAAAAATAAAAATTACCTGGAATTCCAGTGGGAAATTGTGCACCTTCAGTGCACTCATCAACTTCAGAAATATCCAAAATGCAGCATTGGAAATACATTTATTACTTTCAACAACCACCTGCCCACCACCAAACACATATTATATATTTCTCATAACAGCATCTTAGGCCACAAGACACTTAGCCCCACTGTAATCTTTTAGTATTTCTTTTCCATCTATCAATGGCGAGAACAGTTGGTTTAAGCTTTCATAGTAGGTTAAATCTAACAAGGGATTCCAAAATATTAATAAGAATCACAAAATGAAAATGTAAGAAAAAGGAATTTAATAAACACAGTGAAATAATGACTAACATCACTGGCTAAATTCAATGCTTTCTTTTTGTTCAGCACTTTTTCACCCTAAATGTTCAGCAATATGAGGATAAGTCAGCACTTTTGAAACTATTGTTCATACCTTCTCTGTTTTATAAAATTCACAGTTTTATAAAACGCTGTGCATATTAGGATGATACAAAAAGGGTCAATCTTGGTCCCACTGAATATAATGTACACTGTTTAAAATACCCATTTAAGTCATGTCCTTACATATAATATACTTTAGTAGCTGAGTTGTTGATTCCTATTTACAACACACTGACAGAAATTTCACCATATCCATAAGTTGGCTGAAATCTAATTAAGTGAATGTTGTGTGCTTGGAATTAATTGAAATCCATAAAGTGGTTAATAATACACTCAACATTTTCAATCTGTGTCACACGTTATGTTGCTGAACTAAAATACATTAATTCTGTGTCAAATCAACTACCCCACTGGACTGCTGAGTGATTTGAGTTGATAGATCAAAAAGAGGACCATAAAATGTTGTTAAATTTATACTTCACAATAATGTCAATGCAATGGGAAGCATTCAAGGAAGAGATATAATGGGTTCGGATTAACTAGGTTTCCACACAAAAAAAATGGTAGGATAATCAGATCTAGCTTCCTTTCGACAACCAAAAAGGATAAGACCAGACAAAAAAAAGCTATGACAGACTCCGAGAGTTTAAACTGCAGAAAGCCTAGATAAGTAAAGAAAATACAGATCTGAAATTAAAATCAAAATCAGGAATACATAGATGCAGTATGAAAAAGGCACATAAAACAAAAAAAAATAAAAAGGTCTTTAAGTACACAAAGAGCATAGTGGATAACCAAGGAAATAACAGGGCCCATGCATAAGTAGAGAATGTAGGTAAAGCTCTTAAGGAATATTTTGCAGCTGAATTCATGAAAGAATGGGATGATGCTAATGTTGTAGATGAGAAAAAGAATGTGACATATTGAATGGGCTAAAAACAGTAAGGGGAAATAGTAGAAGGTTTAGCATCCTATGAAGTGTAGAATTTGCTAAGCACAGATAAAATATGTCCAAGGCTGTAAAACAGGGCAAAGGAAGAAATTGTGAAGGGTCTGACCATCATTTTTCAATACTTCCTGGCTGCAGGAGTACTGCGAGAGGATTGGAAGACTTCTAGTGTTGGACTGTATTTAAAAGGGAGGAAGGAATAACCCAAGTAATTATAGGTCAGTTAGTTTAATTTGGATAGTGGGCAAAAGATTGAAGTCAGTTCTGAGAAAAAGCACAAAAATTAATTTTAAAAAATGTATATTAAATCAAGGACAGTGTATAATATTATGAGGAGTTTAGATGGATTAAATATGAAGGACCTATTTCTCTTAGCAAAGCATGTATGTAAAATAAATGTAAAATAATTAAAGTGGAGGCAAGGACTTTTGTTTTCTCACCCAGCGAATAGTAGGGATCAGGAACTCACTAGCTAAAAGGGCAATATAGGCAGAACCCCTCATTCATTTAAAAAGTACCTGGATGTGTATGTATAGAGCAGTGACCAATTGGACTTTGGATTTAGGTCTGGAATGTGGGATGAGGCTGCATAGCTCTTGTTTTTTGTCTGGTTGAGACCACATGGGCTTAATAGCCTTCCCTGTTATTTTCATTTTGTAATCTTAATAGAAAAATGTACAGAAGGATCAAAAAAAAAATCAACTTCATGGAATAAGATGTTAAAACAACTCAGATATTAGTTCTTGAGTCTACTTTATGGAATGTAGATTCCTTTGAAAATCTCCTGTTAAGATTTTTGTTCTGGTTGAGAAGGGCGATTTTAACCAGGTTCTCTGCTAACTGGAGAGAAAGTTAGCTATAAAAGAAATTCATTCTCATTACAACGCTGCAACCACTGAAAATTCCTATTTTTTGTTGGAGGCATCAATCAGAACACTAATTCATGAAACTCCTCACAGCTCAGAAGAAAGAGTGGGTTGAGTTTCAACCAAGGACAAGAAAGTCTAACTTGGAAACATGTATTCAGCTTCATATATCATATACTTTTTAGAAATAGATCAAAGATGGATGGAAAGGTTGGATTCATAATTTTATGTTAGGATTTGGCTCAAATGCCTACTCATGTGGCAGCTACTGTTTTAGCTATATAGTGGTGAATTACTGTTCCAGGTACTTTAACTTGATTATTTTTAATGTATCTGAAGTTTGAATGGATTGGATATAAATAAACCAAAATCCAACAAACCCATAAATCAGAGATTATGATATGGCAAAAAGCTTTTATAACTAAGAGCAAGTCTGCTTTCAGATAATTATCTTTTCAGTGCACAAAAAACAAATGTAAATCTTTCCTTATCCTACACAGAACAATGTTTGCCTTTGTTAAAAACACAAGGAATAATGATTGCACTGAAAATGTTGCACTTTGGGCAATAATTATGATAAATTGAAAACAGCATTTTCAAATGTAAAATCTATCAAAGGTTTGGGATTTAGACTGATAATTTACTTTTACCCCTGATTTAATACTCTAGCATATTTAAAAATCTGTGTCTGCATAAATGTAGGATGCCTACAGATCCAACTTTAAAAGCGATCCAAGCAAGACAGTGCAGTAGTTAAGAAGACATTCACTGACCCTCAGAATGCTGAGCAATACGGGGTAAAAGTGAAAAAAATATTTCTCTAAGATGGATGCTGGTACTTTAATGGAGACAAATTTGTGCACTCTCAACCAAAGTATAGTTTATAGAAAAAAAATCCAGACTTCCGTACAAATTAACAGTGTTACTTGAAGTAATTAAGGAAAAACCATCTAGAGCCATTCAATGGACTGAGATGCATGTTTTTTGCAAATAGAATAAAATAATAAAAAGTTGTATGGATTCCCATTTCTATTCAATTTCCACATCTGTAAATAGACATGCTGTTCACAAATAACATTAAAACAAACCAGACAAGGCATTCCAATGTTTCTCTGTAACATGAAATAAATATATCCACAGCTTAACAAATAGACTGGCTTTACTTGGCAATGGCAAGGGAAAGATCTCTCTCTCTCTCTCTCTCTCTCTCTCTCTGGTACGTTCCTTGATGCTTTGTTGCAAGTGCAACATAGGCTTTGGAAAACATTTGGAGGGGGGCGGGGGGAGATGCACAAGAAAGTACCAAATATCAAGAAAATTAAAAACCATTTTTTATAAGTAGAGAGCTCTTGGCTTCAGTTGAAGTGGGGCAGTTTAAACAACCTCTAACAGTATATACTATCATACTTGCTCAGGACAATAGGAAGCTGTAGTGCTCTTTTATGGAGGCACATCAGGGACAAGGGATGCTGAACATAAAGAGAATGATCCAGCTTTAAGGCAAGCATTTCATTCTAGCAATGCAACACTACCCTAACCATTGCACGACATCGTAACTTGGAAATTTATCTTTGCTTCTTTATTGCTGTTGGGTCTAAATCTGAAGCATTCTGAACAGTACCCCCATCACCAAAAGGACTACAGCAGTTTAAAAACATGGCTCATCAATATCTACTGAAGGATAATTAGGGATCAGTAATAAATGCTGATCCTCCCAGCAATACCCATAGCTCATATATAAAAATATACATTATCTGGGTCACTGTCAGTCCCTTTTAAATATCAAATATTCACTGTCACATTTGGTGTCTTACACTACAGTGTCATATACTGAATTACTGATTGTCAGTAGGTTAGAATAGAACCATAGAATGGCCCACCATGTTGTGCCAAATAGATAAAACAAAAATTTTACAATCAAACTTAGTTACCAGAACTTTGTCAGAAACAAATTAGAACTTAGCAAATTTTTGCAGATATATGGTACATTTGCTGCAAGTGTACCAGTGACATCTAGTGACAAAGTAGATTCTGCATTTCAACTGTCACTGTAACAGTTGCAGTAGGTTTCATCAAATACAGACCTAGCAGAACTCAACTTTTTCCTTAAGCAACAGAGATGAATTGAGGGCAGCTGCACTGAATTAGATCACTTTAAACTTATTTTTTATATAGTATTTTTGACAGACCTACAAATCAAAGATAACTGTAGAGAGGATCAAGCAGATAACTGCTACAGATTTGGTAAAACTATTTTCTAAGACAGGTTATTGGAGGCCATCATACCTGAAGCCAACAGAATAATCGACTACATTTCCTCAAAGATCAAACAGGATGTTTACTTCAAATTTATACCAGTATTGCTTTGAAAATCTAAGGGGGCATGTATGAACACTGACATTTGAATGCAATAAGCTAATCTTTAAAACTAATGTATGTAAATACTGACGTACTTAAGTATCCACTGTTGGTTTTGCTATTGACAAAATTGGCAATAATGTGATTCTTTAAAATTGATAATAAGTTTTTAGATTTAAAAATAAGGTAAGACAAGATTTAAACATTTTCAAAATGCTCACCAAGAATAAGACACTCCTCCACTAATACTACTTCCACTCGACCAATCCTCACCTACTATTTTGCAAAATTACATGGTCCACCCAACACATTGAAATTAATTCAAAATAACACTTCATCTATAACTTCAATGATAATAAATTTGACTCTTGCTATGAAATGAAATATCCACAGAAAAAGGGGCTTTTTGAGAAACAGGAAAAAGAGAAGCCAAATACCAGTCTGTGAATTTAAACCACACACTGATGAAGTCAAGCCACACTGGCAGATCCTTATTAGTTATTGGAAAAATTGTTGGAGTTAATATTGACACAGCAATGTGTAAATCAATATATCTAGAAGGAGCAATACATTTTAATTTAAGAAATGTTCAAACTGTAGCAGCAAATCCATGCACTTAGCACAAACGCACCATCAAAAGGTTTGCTCGCAGAGACATTAATTCTGCGTAGATCAGAGGATGGTAGCCAAGGCCTATTCTGAAATGTAAGGCATGCAGCATTTGCTCAGATTCTCATTTTACAAAGAAAGCATCATAAATCACAAGCGAAGCTTATAATAATCTATTTTCAGTTATTTTATGAAGCATTTTTTACCCTTGATGCAAAGCTCTTGAATTTCAGTACCACCAGGACAATAGTTCATCTTTCTATTGATGTAAATAATGCAGTTAAGAGTTTACAAAAAAATTGCATTCATAATCATAGAATTATATAAACATTTAAAATACAGAAAGATGCCATTTGGCCCACTGTGTCCATGTCAATTGAAAAAAAACGCCACCAAGTTTCATTCCACCTTCTAGCAGGTCACAACTTTTCAAGTATAGATCCAGGTACATTTTTTTTTAAATGTAATGAGGGTTTCTACCCCCATT
The DNA here is from genome assembly GCA_030265395.1 of Rhina ancylostomus. Lineage (NCBI taxonomy): Eukaryota > Metazoa > Chordata > Chondrichthyes > Rhinopristiformes > Rhinidae > Rhina > Rhina ancylostomus. Next base: position 107,090,625 of record JARFYF010000063.1, read on the forward strand.
CTCTTTCAGCCCACAAGTTCCAGATCCCTACCACCCAAAGCTTTAAATCCATACTCCATTGTTTTTGACCCCTCTGCTGAGGAAGATAAGTTTTGATTTTACTCTACTCAGATCTATCCATTTTATACACCCTAATTAAGGCTTTGATCAGCCTCCCCTATTCCTTAGAAAATAATCCCAGCCCATCCTTACAGATATATTTTCCCCCACTCAGACGTTGCAGCAATTTGGAATGCACTTCCTGAGAAGGTGATAATATCCTCACAACATTTAAAAAGTATCTTGGTGAGCACTTGAATCATCAAGGCATGATCAACCTATGGACTAGGTGCTCGAGAATGGGATAGGTACTTGATGGTCAGTCTGGATGTGGTGGGCCAAAAGATTGCATAACTCTATGATTCATTATGTTTTCCATTACTGGTAACATCTTCTTAAATATTGTGTGCACCCTCTCTTGTGCATCTTTCCTTTCATGCGGTAACCAGAATTGTACACCATATTCAAGGTATAGCTTAACTTTGTGGTATACAATTCTAGTATAATCTCCTGCTTTTATATTCTGTGCCACCGTTATTAGAAAAATGCACCTTTTTATCCATATCAACATGCCTCATCAACCTTTAAGGATCTGTAAACAGACGCTCCAAGGTCCCTTTGTTCCTCTATATCTCTTGGTCCCTTCCCACATATGATTCATTCCCTTAGCTTGTTCTGCCTCCACACACTTCTCATTATTGAACTCTAGTTTATTGTCCAAATGAGCAAATCTTCCAGATCATTCTGCAGGGTAAAGCTTTCATCTCCTTGTCAACCACGTGGTTAATGCTGCATCAGTTGTAAGCACTTTTATCGTGCTCCTTACATATGTCTAAATAATTAACATTTACTGCAGAAAGCAAGGAACCAAGCATTGAGCCCCACTGAGCAGGGTCTCCTGAAAAACATTAAGGTGGATTTCGGCAAGGCTTGAACAGATCTATCCCAGGATACCGAGGGAGGCAAGGCAGGATGTTGCTACGGCATTGGCAGAGATCTTTGTATCCTCTTTCGGTCACAGGTGAAGTCCCAAAAGACTGGAGAATAGCCAATTTTATTCCTTTGTTTAAGGAGGACAATTGGGATAATCCAGCAAATTATAGACTAGTGAACCTCACACCAGTGGTAGGGAAATTACTGGAGAAAACTCTTAGGGTTAGGATTTACTTGAATTTGGAAATGCATGAATTTATAGGGATGGCCAGCATGGCTTTGTGCAAGGTAGTCAAGTCTCACAAACTTGACTGAGCTTTTTGAGGAGTAACAAAGATGATTAATGAAGGTAGGGCAGTGGGTGTTGTCTGCATGGACTACAGTAAAGCATTTGTTAAGGTTTCTCATGGTAGTCAGATCCAGAAGATTAAGATACGTGGGATTCATGGTGACCTCGCAGGTTTGATTCAAAACTGGCTTGCTCATAAAAGACAGAGGGTACTAATGATGGAGTATTATTCTGACTGTATATCTCTAACCAGAGGTGTTCCAAAAAGGTAGGTAGGTGTGTGTGTGTGAGTGTGAGTGTGAGTGTGAGTGTGAGTGTGAGTGTGAGTGTGAGTGAGTGAGAGATCTGATTAGTAAGTATGAAATGGTAGGTGGAGTTTCATCTGGACAATTGCAAAGTGTTGAATTTTGGGAGGTCAAATGCAAGAGGAAAGTATACAATAAATGGCAGGAGTCTCA